>CM069915.1:107495463-107681602 GCA_036172215.1 Camellia granthamiana | reverse complement strand
TTTCTGTCTTTCCCCCGTTGTGAATGCATTTGCCAGAAAGGGCACCATACTTGCTGGAAAGGGCACCCTATTCGCCAAGAAGGGCACAACGGAAGGTAATAGAAAATGGCTGAAAGCTCTCATATCCTCCGAGCAGCGAGGTATCAAGCCAAGTGCGAAGCACAAATTGGAATAGAGCAAGGTATTCCACTCCCTCATCCGGACCGATCTGATCACGTCCAAACTCCCCAGCAGAGCATCGTCAACCGATGCCAATTGCGGATCTGCTGCGCGTCTGGTCGCGTTGCAACCCCTCTGTGGGAGAAACTCACTGTTGTGAACAAGAATGAGAATCTGGTAAAATACCAGGGGCAAGAACCCACAACTTCCTGCTTATCCATCAACGACCCAGGGGAGGGATAAAAAAAAAATGAGAGATTGAAGAATAGAGAGTTGTGCGCTGAAAGAAAAAAGTGAGGAAAAGGGCTTTTTCAGAAAAAAAACAAAGCCTGAGGGCCGAGTGATGTGAGAATCACAAAATGAGAAAGGGTGGGAAACAATACCCGGAGAAACTGGCTCCTTGTGCACTGAGAGGTCTCTCGCCATTGGAACACGTCTGTGTGTCGTATCAGTCGTTTTGTTTGTCTTGATTCTTGTTTTGAGTCATTTCGGTTGTCTATAGATGTGTTTAGGTTACCTTGTCTTTCTCTTTGTTGTTGAATCGTGGTGTGCTGTCTTCAGTCGTAGGCTCAATACCCAGTTGAGAACTTATTCTCACTCTCAATTTCAAAAAATCGTTTTGTGCTCAGAGTGCCGTGCCGTTCTCCATATTTGTGCAAAACAAGATTTTGTTCTTTAAAAAACCGCAGGGTTCAACCCGGGTCATGTGGGAACAGTAAAACCAGGACCCATCTGAAGCTATATAGGTTCCAGACTTCGAAGCAAAAGGAAAAAGGGAAAATATCAGGCATCTAAGTTTGTTTCAACTTCTGCAAGTTCTGTCATCGCATCCTGTATGTTCAGAATGAGCTGTGTGTTCAAAATTAAAAGAATACTATGTTATGAGCCGTGTGTTCAGATCGAGCGGTGTTGTGTTATGAGCTGCGTGCTCAAAATTAAAATGTGTGAGCTGCGTATTCAAAATGAAAAGTGTGAGCTGCGTGTTCAAAATGAAGTGAATGAGCTGTGTGTTCAGAAATGAAAATTTATGAGCTGCGTGTTCAGAATTAAGAATGAGCTGCGTGCAAATGAAAATGTGTGAGTTGCGTGCAGATAAAATGTATGAGCTGTGTGTTCAAAGTGAAATGAATGAATTGTGTGTTCAGAATAAAAAAATATGAGCTGCGTGTTCATAATTTCAAATTCGTGAGCTGCGTGTTCACTTCAAAATATGAGCTGCGTGTTCATAATTTCAAAAATTCGTGAGCTGCATGTTCACTTCAAAATATGAGCTGCGTGTTCATAATTTCAAATTCGTGAGCTGCGTGTTCACTTCAAAAATTCGTGAGCTGCATGTTCACAATCAAAATTTGAGATGTGTGTTCATATTGAAAAGTTTGAGTTGTGTGCCGACTAAATCAAAATGCTGTGTTATGGGCTGTGTGTTCAGATTGAGCAGTGTTGTGAGCTGTGTGTCTAAATGAGCTGTGTGCCCGAAAAGTGAGCTGCGTGCCCAAAGACTGAGCTGTGTGCCTGAAAAGTGAGCTGTGTGCCTGAAAAGTGAGCAGCGTGCCCGAAGAATGAGCTGTGTGCCCAAAAAGTGAGCTATGTGCTCGAAAAGTGAGCTGCGTGCCCAAAGAATGAGCTGTGTGCCCAAAGAATGAGCTGTGTGCCCGAAAACGACCTGTGTGCCCGAAATGAGCTGTGTGCCCAAATGTGCTGTGTCACGCCCTAAACTTGCCCCTAAAAGTTTGGGCATGACCTACTCAGAAACGGACATTTAACCTGGTATACATCACATACGGGGCCTTATCGGAAGCACTAGCTATAAAAACAACAATGAGACAAACAACTCGATTGAGCTACTAATACCATGCCAGGATCACATACATCAAAATAAGCAGATAAAGTCCAAAAACAATATCCCTTAGCTGGTTATATACATACACATATACAGTCCCAGCCCTAAAATCGGGTGTATACAAAACCATTGAAGTTATATACATTCAACCTTAGATGGGCAACCAAAAAGTAGGCCAATCATCTTAACAAACTTCACAAAATAAATGGCCTCGTAAGGTGCCTGGACTCACGAGGATTGACAAAAGAAAACGGATGTCATGGCTAGGACTGACCACCTGGTTGGTTACCTACAGAAACAGACATAACACAGAGTAAGCCAGGCTCAGTGAATAGTAATACCTAAATAAAACAATGCTTAACTTGAAACATAATAGATCAATGCGTATGAAAGTGCACACATAGTTAGTCTGATTCTGTACTAATTTCATAACGGCCTTAGGCCTAGTCTTGAAACATAATAGCTTGAATCATAATATCTTGAAACATAATGGCTGTAAGCCCTTGAATAGAGTGGCATAAAGCCCTTGAACATTGTGGCGCGAAGCCCTTAAACATAGTGGCACGAAGCCCTTAAACATAATGGCACGAAGCCCTTAAACATAGTGGCATTACGCCCTTGGATAAACTCGTATGAACTCAAGAGGTGCCTCGCACGGATTCTAGAGGTGACTCACATCGTAGCACTTAGTTCCGTGTAGCACTTTGTTTCATATCATAACAACTTATACGGAATGGCCATAGGCCCCGAGTCTTATAAGCACTTCATGTGAAAGTATTTCATTCTTTCCTTTATTTCTTTTCATGCTTGGCTTTATTCACGTAGTTACATATATAAAAGCCATGCATTAATAGAATGCTAATGACAATCATTAGCTATATGTGAAGCGTACTACTACTCATAGCGTTGTGATGACGTGCTTGTTCCTCCCGGAGTGTGCCCTGCACACATTCAAAACTTACATTTCAGTTTATCTTTCATATCAAGTTACTTTCCGTTTCGCTTTACTTCGAAGGAATTTATAAATATCGAATAGGCATCAAATATATATTCCGACAACATTAGAGGGTCCTACACGCAAAACGGAGCAATCCATGTTTTTCAGCATGGGCCGCACGTGCAGCTGTGAGCCCCGCACGTGCGGCAAACTCCCCCGCACGTGCGGCAAAATTCCCCCGCACGTGCCTTTTAAACAGAACCAACCCTCAAAAATTCAGCATTTGCCGCATGTGCGGCGATTGCCCTATTTTGGCCCGAAAATTTCAACAAAGCTCTTTCTTTTGGGAGTGTTTGCAAGGCTCCAAGGTGGATCTTTTCATTGCTAAATCATGGTTCAAAAAGCATGTAATTCAAAGTACAATATACAACAATCTAACTTGAATCAACCCATGAACACAACTCAATTTGATTGACCAAAGGTTGAACTTCATAAACACAATTCCATTTCTTGAGGTTCTTAACTTCACATGCACATAACATAACATAGATACACAAAGTCATGATCATAAGAATGAATACCAACTTGATAATGAAGGAGACACATAAATGATAGGATTATCATATCAAAACTTCAACACACACACATCCAAGACTTTCATCACACTTAAGATCATACCAAAGCAAAAACTTTCTATTTCAAATTGAGGAAGAGAATTGGACTAGGGAAATTAAACTTACCTTAGCTTCAATCTCTCTCAATTCTTCCTTGTTCCTAGCCTCTCTTCACTTTTCTCCCAGTGAATATTTTATGAGAAGGTTCCTAAGTCTTGAGCTCAATGAGGATCTTATAGACATACATATATATATTGAATAAGGACAAAAATCAATCGTTTAAACATCCGAAATTGAAATTTCCCAGAAATGCTTAATATTACCTAAAAATTATGCTAATCACATATATAAAATCAATTTCAGATAATTAAGCCTAAAGCTTCCAATTTCTAATCCAAACATTCTAATGTAACAGATACTTTTCTTGTTAAACAGATAGACATCCTTAAACATGGGGTTCACTTACTTAACCTTAATTTCTCATAGGATTTCACAATAAGCATTCAAAAACACAAAATAGGGTCCGAAAATATATCAGAAAACATGTACGAGGGTCGGGTTATTACATGATGTGTGCCCCAAATGTGCTGTATGCCCAAATGTGCTGTGTGCCCAAATGAGCTGTGTGCCCGAAAAATGAGCTGCGTGCCCAAAGAATGAGCTGTGTGCCCGAAAAGTGAGCTACGTGCCCAAAGAATGAGCTGTGTGCCCGAAATGAGCTGTGTGCCCAAATGTGTTGTGTGCCCCAAATGAGCTACGTACCCGAAATAAGCTGTGTGCCCAGATAAATAGAGTGCTGTGTTTCGAGCTACGTGCCGAAACAACAGAATTTTGTGTTGTGAGCCGCGTGCCAAACAAACAAGGTGTTGTGTTGTAGGCTGTGTGCCAAATGAATGGAATGCTATGTCATAAGCTGTGTGCCAAGTCTTGCATGCGCATCGCACTGTTTTGTGCACCTTTACTTGCATAGAAGATGCATTTTATCGCGTTATTTTGCGCATCGCATTATTTTGTGCACCTTACCTGCATTGTGCATGCATTTCACTTGCACTTTCTTGTGCATCGCACTGTTTTGTGCAGTTTATCACTCGTGCTGTCTTGCGCATCCTTTGTCTTAGCATTGTCTTGTGCACACACTTACATCGCATTGTCTTGTGCATCCACCCTACATCGCACTGTCTTGTGCACCTGTATAGCATTATTTTGTGCATTCCCTCTGCATCACACTGTCTCGTGCATTTTCTGGTCTAGGAGACCTTAAATCCTCTAAAGGTGCAATTCCTTTGGTGTTTGTCGTGCCCGAACGACTTTCGGTGGTCTGGTATAGCCACATGCCTGTGTTTGCGGTGAGTTCCTAGGAGACCAACTGAGATGGTGGAAACTAGAGTTCGAATGGCACATGCCTAGAACACAAAAGTTCGGGATTTCTGAGACTAAAGTCTGGTTTGAATACCCAGGGGGTATATCCTCGGCTTGAAATCTGTATGGCAGCCCCATAGATTGAGATAGCATGTGTATGCACCTCAATTCTGGATACTGAACCAACCTAGTCTGTCACCCTGTTGGAGAATAGGGAAAGCTGCGACCATAGTCAGGGAGAAAAGTAGTACATGCGGTTCAACCGAAAAGAAGGGTAAGGTCCCCAGCAACATGAGGTAGGTCATTGCCAATTGCCCCTGTAAGGTACCTTCTCTTCCTAACTACTACATCATCTAGTATGTCTATTGCATTGCATATAGAATATGTTGCATGCCTGTACTGCATATCTATTATAGTGCCTGCATCCTTTCCATGTTAAACTTAGTCTGGCATGTGCCCATACTTTTCGCGTTAAAGCATGGTTATGTGATTATGTGTACACGCCCACACCACTAAGGGAATTGTGGTTTGAGGGTGACGGCACCATTTCTGTGTTAGACGTGGTTTGTTTTGTGTCTATGCCTTTTTCTAGGTAAAATATGGTTTGGCCGCGCACCTTATTCACTTCATCCATTGCATCCATTGCATCATATTTTAGTTTGTCGCATTCAGCATGTAGGATCACGATCTTTCCTCAACAGATCATTCCTTACTTGTATCATACCACCCAATTATTTGTACTTTGTGGTCTCTCTGCAAAACACATAGTTTTGCATGTGCTCGCACCCCTTTCACATTGAAACACAGTTCTGTTATGTGTAAGCATCCATGCTGGGCTAAGGCCAGTACTGAAGATGTAGGCACTTAGCCTGTGTTAGGCGTCGTTCGGCTCGTGCCCACTGCCTTTTCTGTGTTAAAAGTAGTTTGATGTTGCATCTCCACCCCTTTATGATATTTGTGTGGTTTTGTACTGCTTGTGGTTTGATCATTTCAAATACATTGCATATCATTTGCATTGTTTCGTTACATTGTATATCATTTACACTATTTTGTTATATTATGCATGCATTTTATTGCGCTATCTTCCGCGCCTTACCTGCACTTGTTAGTGCATTGCATCATTCGATCATTCGCGCTATCTTGCGCACCCTACCTGCACTTGTCAGTGCATTGCATTGTTCACGCTATCTTGCACACCTTACTTGCACTTGTTGGTGCACCGCATTGTTATGCACACACTTAGGTTGCATTATTATGCATCCCTTTCGCATTGTTATGCACACTACTTGCATTGTTGTGCACGTTTCACTGGCATTGCCATGCACCCATACTTTGCATGCGTCGTCACGCACGTTTCACTTGCATTGCTATGCACTTTTCCAACGGCGCCATATGTGTTCGCATTTGATATGGCGTTGAGCATGTATTGCTAACTTATTGTACCTATTAAGTTCCTTTCTTTTACAGGCACGATATTGTATGTACGGTTCATTCAAGAGAAGTTCCGGTTCAGTTTGAACGTACCGTTTCTCCTCTCGCATGTGGTGCATTAGGACATCTTCGGTTTTGAACACTCGGATGAGTTCCGGCGTTCATTCATACCTTTTTTTCCTCTCGCATGCGGTGCGTTAGGACATTTTCAGTTTCGAACACTCGGATGAGTTCCGGTGTTCATTCATACATTTTCTCCTCTCGCATGCGGTGTGTTAGGACATCTTCTGTTTCAAACATTCAGATGAGTTCCGGTGTTCATTCATACCTTTTCTCCTCTCGCATGTGGTGCGTTAGGACATCTTCGGTTTCGAACACTCGGATGAGTTCCGGTGTTCTTTCATACCTTTTCTCCTCTCGCATGCGGTGCGTTAGGACATCTTCGGTTTCGAACACTCGGATGAGTTCCGGTGTTCTTTCATACCTTTTCTCCTATCGCATGTGGTGCGTTAGGACATCTTCGGTTTCGAGCACTCAGATGCGTTCCGGTGTCCATTTGTTCGCTTTCTCCTTTTGCGTTTGATACGTTGAGAGTTGTTTCGTTTGAGACTCCGGGTGTTCTCCGTAGTCGCTTTTAGCTTTCTCCACATGAGACGCAGTGAGAATTGTATAATTTTCTTACATCCTTTCTGCATGAGATGTGGTTTGGCTCGTGTTTACTTGCTTTGCATAACATTCGCTCAAACTGTTGCATTTATTGTGTATATTTGCTTCATTACAGTGTGCTTTGCATGGTCATAAGTTGTGTTCGGCTTTGTGCATCCCCCTTTGCATTTTGCCCCTGCCTGCGGGCACATCTCTTTGTTTATCTCGCCTATTTGTCTAAGTCTTTGGCCTTGTCAAAAATGGGTCGTCTCTAGGCTTTGACATTCACTACCGTCATTTATGACTTTCGAGTTCTGTCAAAGAGAGGCAACTGTAGACACCCCATTTTTGATCGACCTTAAGACTCAGACGTCATCGATTGAGCGCTCAGTGATTGCGCATGTTGTGCTCGTTCTGAGGTTTCGGAGTTTCGACTGAGGTCCTTACCCTTGGACCTCGGGACCCTTTTATGCTTTGCCTCGGTTTGCAGACCAGGTCTTGCTTTCTCTTCCCGGAGGGAGGGAGAGATCTTGCAGACCATCTCTCAGTGGCCGTATGCTACTTTTCATGGTCGCAGGCCATTGTTCCCATTTGGAGATCAGTTTCCGATTTTCGGAGCCGTCGACCACGCGCCTCGGTTCAGGACCGCTTAACATTCTCCGTTTGGCACAGTTTTTGGCACACACCTTGTTTCCTCTGTCTAAAGGGACACTGCAGCCCGGGAGACCACCTTTGTGGTTGCACGCCACTTTTGGTGCTTAACAGCGTGTTTTCGGGGCACCCGGCCGAGCGTTTTGCCCCCCGAACCCTCGTTTTGCATCAGTGTTGATTCATTTTTGGCATGAACCTTGTTTTTCATTGTTTGGGAGGTGGTACAAGGGTGGGAGACCACCTTTTCTCTTAGAGACCACTTCTCTCTCCGCCAGCCGATTTTCTTGTCGGGAAACTAGTCTCTTTGGTCTTTGGGCCACATTTGCTGGTCTCCCACCACACCACTAGCTTGCATTCAAAGTGGAGACCACCAATTGGAGCTACCAACCACCTTTTTGTGTGGGAGACCACCTACCCTGGTCGGCCGACCAAGGGAAGTGGTCGGCCGACCACCTTTTCTGGTCGGCTAGCTTTCTCCTGTTTTGTCTGACTGAGTGGATGCCAGCTGTGCCAGCTGGAAGACACAGACTGTATCCTCCATACATGGAGGATTTGCACCCTTGCTTTAGCTTCTTGAGGAAGCTTGAACCCTTGCTCTAGCTTCTTGAGGAAGCTTGAACCTTTGCTCTAGCTTCTTGAGGAAGCTTGAACCTTTGCTCTAGCTTCTTGAGGAAGCTTGAACCTTTGCTCCTCTATAAGAGAGGGCCTCCCTCTCCTTATACTTGGTTCCAAAAAATTTGTTTAAGGCAAAATATATATCCCTCTTTATATCTCTACATTTTGGGTTCAAAAGTGCATTGTTCTTGGCCTATTGCACCACACCTCATAGCCACACACCTCCACCATTGATCTGAGGTTCTTGGAGGGTATTTTCAGAGGTTAAAGAGTTGGTTTTGGGCTGGAGAAGTTGCTGGTTTTGCTGAGCTTCAAGGGTAATCTCTTTTCCCTCTTTTAAAGCTTTGTCTTGATCACTCTCTTAGCCAAACTTGCATGTTTATTTGAGCTTTGTTGTCAACTGAAAAAAGTCTTGTTTTGAGGTCCTTTTGATGTTTGTTTAAGACCCTTTTGGTGTTGAAGGTCATCTACCCTTTTGCATGCTTTAAATAGCCTTGTTTCGTGCCATGCCATAAAGCCTTTGATTTAATCTTTGCTTGGCCTTCCTACCACTGAAACTACCACTGAAATCCAGTGGATTTTCAGTGGTGAACATGTGGTTTTGAGGGTCAAAATCAGAGAGGGGTGACCCTCTCTGTTGTTGTCGTGTTTACTAGCATTTTTGGCCTACCAAAGGAGCATATGTTTATATCATTTGGAGGCCTAGTTCAGGCACTTTTTGGTGACTTCTAGGACCTGCCTAGGCTCTGACCATGGCTGGTTTGGCCCCTTTTTGCTTGCTTCTTGCATGTGTAGAGTAATCCCTTTCATGGCTTATCAAAGGAGCATGTCATTCTTGCATGTATTGGTCTTGTTTCAGTCGGTTTTTGGCCATCATTTGGCATGCCATGATTCAGTTTTTGGCTGGTTTGGTAGCCTCTCATATGCTTCACATGCTTGTAGGGTAAATCATGTTCACTAGCTTATAATGCATGTTGTTTTGGCCTTCTATGCTAGCATATTTTGGCCATGCTCCAAACTGATTTTGTTCATATTTTGGGCTGCCTTAGCTCTATTTTGAGGTCTCTTGGTTGAATGATGCTTGCCATGTATACTTGTAGTGTAATATCCTTGCCTAGCCTTGAGTTTTGAAGCCCCTTGCATGCTTAACTTGAGGTGTTTCCATGTCTAGGCATCATTGAGCATGTTATTTCAGAGCCTATACTTGTGCCATGTTCCCATGTTTTCCACTCTTTAAATGCGTTTGAGAAGTTGTGCTTGTATACCTCATTTATGGGCCATTGCATAAGCTTCATTTTTGTGCATTTCAAGCCATCATCTTCGTCCATTTTGCCACTGTTTTGGACCTGCATAGGGACTGTTTGGGGTTGGCTTGTTCATTTGGGCATTGCTTTGCATACCTCTAGTGTAATGCACTTCACTAGTTTCGGTATTTGTGCCATTCAACAAGCATAACATGGGTTGTTTGCATGATTCAGGACCATTTTGTATGTCATTTCAGAGCTGAAACATGTGTTGTTGTATGCCATATTTCATCCTTTCCATGCTTTCATACAGTTGTATCTTGTGCCTTAGGCTTTGGGCCCTTGCATCTTGCATGTTTGCATGTGTTTTGTTGCCTCATTTTCATCATGTATGGCCACTGATTTGGGTGTGGCTGAGGCCCATTCATTTTGGTTTAAGTCCATTTTGCATCGAGTATGCCATTGTAGTTCATAGCATTGAGTATGCCGCGTTGTCACATGTTTGATCATTGCATTGCGCATGCCTCGTTCACTTCATTGTGTATGATAGTCTTCACATGTGCATTGTGTATGACATATAGTATCATGTGCATTGAGTATGCCATTGTTAGTTTGTAGCATTGCGTATGCTAGTTTGCATGTTTGCACGTCATCCTTTGCATGTTTGCCTGACTTGGTTGTATCGCCTTAGGATTGCATGCTTAAGGTCGCATTGTGCATGCCATTCTACTTGTTGCATTGTGTTTGGAATAGGAGTTAGTCCAAACACGGGAAACGAGGAACGTTTCATACTCCAAGTGATGAAATGTGCCTCGATTCTCGGTTGCCGACACTCTTGACTAACACATGATGGAGTTTAGGCATTTATGTGTTTATATGTGCATTCATTTCACATTGAGTCGTGCAATCCGACTCCTCGGCCATCATGCATCGAGACGCGTGATTGGTGGCCCAAGGATCAAGGGCTACACTCCCTAGAGCTTATGCAATGATAGAGAGAGTGGTCATGCATACATGTGTTGCAAATACCTTGCTTTCTCTCTCTCTTGCCTTTGTTGCAGAAAATGCAGAAACCAGGAGAAGAAACTGGTCGGCCGACCAGGTTTTTTGGCAAGCCGACCACCTTTTCTGGTTTTCACCACCAAGGGTGGTCGGTAGGTGGTCTCCAATGCCTTTAGCTGGTCGGCAGCCTCCCCCTAGATTCCCAAGGTAGAGTTTCATCTCCTTGGAGCTTTGTGCAAGTTTCTGAAATCAATTGCAAACAAAGGCGAGCCAGGGCATCGCGATGGATTTCTCGACAAGGCGACTCAAGCATGCATGCATCCTTTATCATGCAAAGCAGAGCTGGGGCAGCCCATTTTACATAGTTTGCATGCTAGTTTAGTTAATTTGTTAATTAGCTAGTGTTGTGTAATAATTAGTTAATTCAATTCTGTATTATTTATTCAGACCCTCCGTCGAGAGGGCCAACTGTTGTAATAAGTGTGCGTGTATGTGATGCATGTCTTCCAACTCCACGTCTTTCTCCCTTTTATTTACCAGCTTATGATGGTTAGTTTTAGGGCATGTTTCAATTAGCATCCTTATGCTCGCATGATTGCATCCATTCATCTGTCTTGCATGCACCGGGCTCGGCGCATCATACTAACTGCATCGTATTTCAATTCCAAGTTGAATGCGTGTTATCTGTAGTATCTCATATGCCATCTTAGAATAGCTGAGCCTATCTTAGTTGCATTTTACATGCGTTGCATTAGCCATCTTAAACATGAACTAGGATCATGCATTGATTTCTAACATAGCTTTTGTTTTGGCTTGGAGTACTCAGTAAGTGTTTATGCTTTAGCATCCTTGCATGTGTGTGAGTGACTGCCATGATAGCATGCTTGCCATGAGGCTATTTGCTTATGTGATATAACTGTCTGATTGCCTGTGGGTGAAGGTTGGATTACTTGAGTTGGAACAATTCATTGATTGCGAGTTTTAATCCCACTTGAGAGTAGCAAATCACCATGTTTTCTAAGCCCACTTGAGGGTGGCAAAATCTGTATTTTAGAATATTTGCGAGTAGCAAACCGTTTTCAAAATGAATATGCAATGCTTTGTTCCAACTTAGGTAATCTAGTCTATACTTGTATGTTGTGCGCATCACATAGTAATTTTAGGTTAATAACCGGAATAAGAACACATGTGTTTTCAAAAACTCGATATCATGTTTAGTAGTGGCCGATCTTTGATCGGGCGAGCGGGGGTGCTCATTGCATGACCTTCCCCAATCGTACCCAAGTTCCTGAGCCGAGGCAACTTTGGTGATGATGGACACGTGGCCTTAGGCACGAGTCAGGGTTTCCTAAATTCCCCAAAAATAAAATATTTAGGTGGCGACTCTGTATCTAGCAAAGCAGTTCATGTTTGGCACTTCTTTCTAAAATCAGTTTTTCAAAACGATTTGCCGGATTTGGACTCTTTGGTGATTTATCGATCTTGCATCGCACTTTGCGAGATTAGATTCAGAACCGTGACATTGAGTCCGAACTGTAGTGAGCCCAATGAACAAAATGGGATTTTCCCAAGACGTTCGGGGACGTCTACGGGTGGGGATTACCTTGAGTCCATTTAAAATTATTTCATACTCTGGTCTTACTTGGTGAATTATTTTAGATTAAACTTTTTTTTTTTTTTTTGACCTAATTGATTGAATCGTGACTCGTTTGTAATTATCAATTATTATTATTATTTTTATAGTGAGATAGAGTTTCAAATGTTTATGATGTATACCATTAAATGAAAGTTATATTTTGTGATAAGAAAAATTATATCATTTTATAATGTGTTACAAAATTTTATAACGTTGTTATAAAGAGTATTTTTTTTTTTCTTTTTGAGATACACATAACATTTCTCTTAATGTACAATTATTAAAATATCTTTGCCATTGTTAAAAAAAAATTTAAAAATTTTATATATTGGTTGTTACATGTCCACATGGTCCTATTGAGACCACACTTGAAATTTTTTTTTTCTCTTTTCTTCCTTTTCTCTCAAGGTAGAGACCACTTTTCTTCTCCTTTGCATATCTTTCCGTCTGTATCTCTCTCGGCTCTTCTCTCTCTAAAATTCTGTTGGTAACAAAAGCTTTGACTTTAGATTGAAGTTATTTAGAATTAGATTTTGAGAAAAAAAAATCAAGTGTTAAAGTTGTAGAGCACATTGAGAGCTTTAACTTCACCCAAGCCGATAGCACTTTTCAAATTCGGGTGTTTTGCTTCCTTCTCTTATAGTTTGACGTAGAGATTTTCTTAACTTTGTATATATATTTTAGAAGGTTTATGTGGTATTTTGATAGTTATGATTGTTTGAGATATCAGGGTTTTGTGGTAAATTGCAAATAGGCTCCTCAGGTTTGTTTAAAATACAATTTTTCCATGTGGTGCAGATATTACATCTCGCCCAATAACGGCACGGGTAAAAACTCGACCCTTTTACTTTGATTGTTTTGATATTGCACTTGTTAATATTGTTTTTGTACTTCATTTTATTGGGCTGTGCATAGGTTACCATTGGTTTTGTCCCTAAAAGATAGAACCAGCACTGTTTGTTTGCTTGTTCGCGCCTGTGATGTTCATAATCAGGCCCCGTGAGCTAGAGTTCCGCGATAGGCTGTGACCAAAAACCATGTTCTGATATTTTGGCTCAATAGAATTGTGGTGCTCACTATGGCCTACGATGATGGCCCGTGACCAGCATGATCACGGCCTCGAGGAACTTGGCCACGGTTGCAAAAGGGGTTCGTGCCCACAATGGTGTTTCTATATAAGGTAGTCGTGCGCATGCAAAGTCACTTTTTGTGACAACCCTCACCACTGATTAGTGCTAATCTATGATTAAGCATGTTAATTGACTGATTGACTGAAATTCTGAACTAATTAATTGAGTGAGTTAGTTTGAATGCAATTCTATCTGTTGACTGTTAAATGATCTGTTCATGTTTTATGTTTTAAACTGCAAATTGAAGCCCTTATCGGCGGCTGAACCAGAAATTGATTAGTGTTTTGCGCTAATTAGAATTTATGTGATTTTATGGCATGTTTAATTGAAATGTGATTTGGTATGTTTAAATTGGATTAAATAATGCTAATTTACAAGAGTTGGACTTATTCACCAAATTACCATGAATAGTGGGCCACTTTCTCCAACACCTTGAGGCTTGAGTACACCTAGACGTACCTTTTGCTCAGCCATTTTGAGAGACAAACCGACTAGAGAGAGAGAGAGAGAGAGAGTAGGAGAAAGCTTGATTCCATCTCAAATTGACTTGGAAAGCTTGGAAGAATTGAAGAGAGAATTGGCAAATTGAACTTCTACATTGAAATTGGAGACCTAAGGTAGGACATTTGCCTTCTTGTTTGTGAATTCAAGTTAGTTCTTGCATGGTTCATGGTAATTGAGTGAGTTGAGTTAAGAATTGGTTTACGATGTTGAATTGAGAGCTAGATGATGCATTCATGCTCTTATATTGAAGTTTTGAAGTTGTTTCATGAAAATTGTTGCATGCATGTTCATATTTTGGGTCTTGATCCATGAACTCACCATGTTTTGAAGTTAAATCTTGTATTTGATCTTGTTTTAGCACATTGGAGTTCCAAGGAACCCATACATGTGTTGAATTTGCATTGTTCTTCATGTTCATGAAAACTTCTTTGAAATTGCATTTAATTGACTCACCTTTAGGCCTTGATTTCACAAATTGAGCTTCGAATCATGTTATACTATGAATTTACAAGTGTTTTCCAAAAAAATTGGCCCAAAAGGATCGAATTTGATGCATTAAGAGTTGATTTTGAGCTTGAAGGTTCAATCTGGAATTTCCAAAATTTGGACTCACGCTCGAGCGGGGAGAGTGGCGCTCGAGCGTGGAATACGGGTAACCAGCACTTTGCATTGTGTTACAGTCCGCTCGAGCAGGGGAATGAACGCTGGAGCGGGGACTTGTGTCTTACGCTCGAGCGGGTATCGAGCGCCCATCGAGCGTGAATTTTGTGCATCCAGTACTTTTACTGTAGTTTACAGTCCGCTCGAGCGGAGTAATACACGCTCGAGCGGAGCCCGTTTGTCTGCATGTCCGCTCGAGCGGAGAAACCCACGCTCGAGCGGGACCCCTGTTTCAGCAAAATTTTGAAAAGTGTTTTCCAGTGCATCTTTGCATCCTCATTTCATCCTAGGTATTCCTAGGCCTAGTTTAAGGCATCTTAATGAGGATATTGATGTAGAACCACACCGAGTCTAAGTAGGGACTAAGTCTTCGATTCCCAAGTATGTGACTTAGCGTGTGTTCATCCTGTAACTGTGTAGGGTTGGCATCCGAGGACGCGCACTAGCTTATCTGTAGCCCAGAACTCTGCGAGTAACTATGTTGTAAAGATATGTTCAATCGAGATTATTTTCTGAACAAATGACTGTACTGCTTTATGAAATGGCACTGTTTACTGAATGAATGTTTGTCCTATTTGCGAACTGTATTCGTGGCATCCATAACAATTTACTGTTACTGAACTGTTACTGCTACTGTTACAGAGATCTCTGTCGGTTCCCATATTTGGAACCACTACTGTTTACTGATATGATGGCCATCAACTGACTGTTCGATCTGTTAAGACCTACTATACTGCTTTGCTATTGGATGTACCACATATGACTGCTATGACTGAATAACTGTTATACTGATATAAATGACTGTTTTAAATACTGAAAGGACATTCATTCTTAACCTCTTTACGCATATGTTATTCACTGGGCTTTAGCTCACTGTTTATATATATATGTAGATGTCCAGGCACCGGATCGGAGCTAGAAGCGTTGGGTTAAACTCCCTTTTTGTCAAGCCAACCACTGTGTCTCACTGCGAGGTTCCATGTACTGCCAAGCTAAGGCTGCTTTTGGGGTGTCTTAGATTCACCCTATCTGTCTCTGTTATGTATAGACTGTATAGACTTGTACTATACTGTTATGGTAGGGATTTGGTCCCTAACCTGAATACTTGTATATGATGTATATGCATACTGTTTTGCTTCTGACTGTGAATATGTTTAAAAAGTCTTTTTGCATATAGACTATCACAACTCATTGGACATCTTTCATTGCCGTTTTGCCTTTCGCTAGCCCCTGAACTCTGTATTACTGTTTTACTGTTAAGCAGACTTTTGGTAATCATCAGATTACTGGCCGGTTACGGTGCTAAACCCATAGGGGCAGGTTTGGGTCGTGACACTTTTTCATCCTTTCTCTCCCTCTTCTCCCTCTGCTCCGCCATTTCGAAAGCTCTAAGCTTATAAACCTTTGGTTTCATCTATTTTTAGCCACTTTTGACCCCTAGTCCTTGAGGCATAAAGCTTGGGCTCGCCGAGGGGAATGTTTTAATCTAGATAGATTGTCTTTTCGTCATCAATGAAATTCTTGGGTTCTTCTCTTCACTTTAAGAAGTAGGGATTTTTTGTTTCTTTGCAATACATTGCTATAGATAGATAGATTGTACTATTTATTGCATGAAAATCATGATTGGTGAAGGGATTTTTGAAACACATATAGAGATGGGTTAGGGTTTTGAATTAAGATTGTAAACCTCATGTGTTGGATTTGTTATGAGAATATCATGCTAGAAGAACTTGATGGTGATGATTTAAGTAAAAGGTCCTAATTTTTTTTTTTTTTTTTTTTTAATCTAGTTAACAACTTTAAGATTGAGATAAATTGAGAATTTGATATTTATTGAGTCATAACGAGGATTGTGAATAGAAAAATGAGAGATGGGGAATGAAAGGTAAGAAGAGTTAATGGTTTTGAAGTTATTGAATAATTTGACTCATTGAGACTTGAAAATGTCAATTATTAAAATTGTGGAATCGGTTATGAAATTTAATTATAAGAATATGGGAAATTAGCTATGAGAGTTATGTTCTGCTATAATTAGGGGCACCGAATTAGATGATGTTGATGATATCAAAGTTTGTTTTAACTATGAGATATTATTTTGATTCACTTATGGAAGTTGTGTATTTACTACTTAGAGGTTTTGTCTTTGGCCATCGGTAGAGAATGGTATTGTTTGTTGTTGAATAGATTATGCGAGCTATGTGTTATTGAATTATTTACGTAATTTAGAATAATGTGGAAACTTGATGTGGTGAATGATGTGAATGCTATATAGGGGGTTCGTTTCCTTCTGGTTAGCACCCGGTAAAGAGTTGCGCATTGACATAAGTTTTGTTTTCCTTCCGGCTTGTGCCCGGTAAAGCTATGTTAAGGTTCTATTTTCTTTCGACTTGGGTTCAGTAAAGCGTAGCACCTAAGATAGGTTCTGTTTCCTTCCAGTTTGCGCCTGGTAAAGCATGTGGACTATTAGGCTATATGGAGGTTTCGTTTCCTTCTAGCTAGCCATCAGTAAAGCGTGGTGCTTTGAGACAAGTTTCGTTTCCTTCTTATTAACGTCCAACAAAGTGTGTTGGAATGGCTTGACGAAGCCAGGATTATGAGATATGATCTTGATTAGTTGTTTTGCGTGATAATGTTGAGATGTATGTTTCGATGGTATTGTGACAGAGGACTAATGCAAGTAGTTGGATTTATAACTATTTGTTTATTATAATGAGAGTTGGGCATGGTAGTAGCCGTTGATGTTAATTGTTGTCTTTTATTTATAAGATGACGAGATTATTCGTATGTGTACAATTTTAAATTTGTAAATTGAAGTCGGAAATTTTTTTCAGGAGTTAAAGATAAATTGGAAAGATAAGACATGGTTTTGATCTCTTATTTTGTTAAAGAGAATCTTTTGAGAAAATATACTTATGTATGTATATTTTAGTTATGAAAAGATAACATTATTTATGTATTTATCATTTGAGCATTTATGATCCTATTTATCTATGGAATACTATTGTTTAGAAATTTTGGGTTTCCTATTGAACTATATGTTCATTTTATGTTGTTGTTAACTTTTCAAGTACAAGTTGCAGAGTAGTTCAAGATTAAAAGATCTCCTTTATTTGTTGGCCAAGAGGCCTAGTTCTTGTAGGTAGAATGCCAGGCGAATTCGGGGTTGAAATTCCTTAAGGAAGGAAGATTGGAACGAGTCAAATCAAATTTGATTTATTTATTTATTTCCTACTTTTCGATATTTGTTTAGTAATCTTCTTAATATGCTTGCGGGCTCGCGTATTTTGATTGGAGTTAGATTGGTATGAATTTCTAAATCATGTAATTGTATAGTTATTATTATAGTTGTGGTGTCGTGGATCGTTTTATTTAAATTGGTAAAAACAAATTATGTTACCTTTTGATTTCAACTTTGTGAGGCCCTCTTAGCAATTTTTAAGTTTTAATTATTTTTTCTTTTAGTTATTAAATTGGTATATAAAATTTAATTTTTGAGCTTTATTTGATTAGCCCATACTTAATTATTTTGGCTCATATTTAATTATGTAAATGGTAAGGGCCACCTTGAGTCCATTTAAAATTATTTCATTCTCTGGTTTCACTTGGTGAATTATTTTAGATTATTAAACTCTTTTTTTTAGACCTAATTGATTGAATCACGACTTGTTTGTAATTACCAATTATTATTATCATTATTCTTATTATTATAGTAAGAGAGAGTTATGAATGTTTATGGTGTGTACCATTAAATGAAAGTTATATTTTGTGGTAACAAAATTTATATCATTTTATGATATTTGTTACAAATTTTTATAAAGAGTGTATTATTTTTATTTTATTTTTATTTTTTTGAGATACACATGTTTCTCTTAATTTACAATTGTTAAAATATCTTTGCTATTATAAAAAAATAAATCGTATCTTATATATATAATATATATTGGTTGTTATATATATATATATGGAGTACTCCTTTACTTGTTTAGATGATTAAGTAGGTGAGACATGGTGAGAAATGATGAGAGATGGTGAGGAAATGACTCTCACTAAACTTATGTTTTGTTTCTCACAAAAAGTGGTGAGATTTTGTGAGAAAGGAATTGAGTTTGATGAAAATTTTATAAAATACCAAAATTACCCTTATATAAAAACATAACTTATTAATATGAAAGGTTCTTTTGGTAAAATAAGATACAACACTTTCTTTTGTTTTCTCTTATTTACTCTATCCAAACAAAAAAGGTGAGAAAGCATATTATTTTCTCTTTTATTCATCTAAATATAATGGTAAAAAATCATGATCATTTCTTTTTTTCTCACCTCACAATCCAAATAAAGAGTTCAGCAGCGACCACTTTTCTTCTCCTTTTCATATCTTCCCGTCTGTCTCTCTCTCTCGGCTCTTCTCTTTCCAAAATTCTATTTGTGACAAAAACTTCTACTTTAGATTGAAGATATTTAGAGTTAGATTTTAATAAAAAAAAGTCGTAGAGTACGTCGAGCTTTAATTTCACACAAGCCAATTTTGTTTTGGAGCACTTTTCAAATCCAGGTGTTTTGCTTCTCTTCTTCTAATTTGAAGTAGGGATTTTCTTAGCTTTTTGTATGTATTTTAGCAAGATTATGTGGTATTTTGATATTTGAGATATTGGGGTGTTGTTATTTTTTTGAAAGTTTCTCAAATAACCCATGGTGTATGAATTTAAAGTTTTTGTTCTTAAATTAAGAAAACTCCAATTTTTTTTTTTTCTTTTCTAAATCCTAAAAAATGTGAAAAGTTTGAATGTGAATTATGAGTTGAGAAATTATGAAAACTCTTGGAGATCATGATCTATCTTGAAAATGTGGGAAATTATGAACTTCCAGGAAGATTATGAATTATCTTGATATATTGAAAATTGTGGAATTATGCTATAAATATTGCCTCGTTGAAATATTTTATTAGAAATAATTGTTTTGGTAATCGGTGAAAGATTACATTAAATTGTTGTAGAATTGATATAAATTTAGGAGAATTGAAACAGTTTGAAAAGCACGCATTTCATTTGCATTCTTAAGAATTCATCTTATCATTTTTATTGCAATTTTTTTTTTTTTTTTTTTTTGTTGAGAAAATGTGTTGTGTTGATCCATTTTGGAAAGTTCGCAAAGGATTGTGTAAAGAGTGTAAATAATGTGATAAATCCAGATAGAGGTTGTAGTTGTAGATTTGAGAATTAAGTTGGCTTAAGATCCTCGGTGAAAGTCCAAAAAATCATGCGGTGCAGGTTCCAATTTCTTTCCGATTAATAACTAATAAAGTGGATAATTAGGTAGTTTTTCGATAGATTATTGGTAGATACGCACCTAGAGATTTTTAGTATTTTACTTACTGCCCGATTGTTTTGACAAAAATGAAGTTTGTTGAATTGGTTATGTTTTGGGAAGTTGCATGGAATACTCTTTGGAAAGAAAAACCCATAGCTTATGCATGGCATGTCATTGCATCCCTTTGTGGAAATCATTTTTTAGGTATTAATGATGCCTCTATCAAAAAGATAGCTCCAGGATTTTGAGAGCAAGATGCTCATTTCTTTTTATTTATTTGTAAAGTCTTGGGCTTTTTTTGTATTGGGTGGAGATTCCCCTTTTGTTGTGAATAGGGAAATGTCCCGTTATATATGCAAGTCTTTAGGACATTTTATTTGAACAATCGAACAACGTTAAATATGATGTTTTGCATGTTTCATTTTCATGCCACATAGTAATTGAATATAGAATGTATGAGATTCTTAGATTATCATGAAGTGAATGAAATGCATCAGTAGATAGTGGTTCATTATATTTTATCGACTCAATTAAGAATCTGCTACATAAATGTTTTTATTTACATCTTAAAGGTTTTCTATAAAAAAATAAATTATATTTGTTCTTAATTAAATAAAGAACCAATTTCTTTTATTTATTCGGATCCTTTAGAAATTGGGGCATTACAAGGTCTACACATTGCTCGAGTGGTCAAAAGTTTGCTTGAGAGAGCTATGTTGACAGCTTTGGTGCCCGAACTTCAAATATACATAACCCTCTTGTACGAACTCTGTTTTGGGTCGTTCTTGTGTCTAAATCGGAACCTTGGAAATAGTAATTTGGTTTTGTAGAATTCACCTAGAAGATCCACGTCGTTCCTAGATTTCTAGGAGGAGAAGATCTTATTGATTGTGTGTAGTTAGGTCAGATTTTAACTCATACAATTATTTTATGCAATACAATCAAGTACGTATTTTTCAATTGTTGATTTTAATTTGCTTTTAATTTTATTATGAACATGTTAGGCTAATTTATTTGCTAGGATTAGGATAAAATCGCATATCTAATTATTCATAATTGTTCATGTTAATTAATTTCTTTGATAAATATATACTTTAATTAAATAATTATTTTTCTTGTTCATTGGTCTATTCTTAATTAAAAATAAATAAAATTAGATTTTCATTGTATTTCGTTGGATTCAATTTATGATTGTTCAAAGCATATATATTTTGTGTTTTGATGGATTCAATAAATATTTTGATTTTAAACTATTCTTTGGCAAAAAAAAAAAAATATTTTGTGAAAATAAATAGAGGGGGGAATTATAAATAAAAACTCCAGAGTTTGACCTTTCTAACAAAATAAATCTTGAATTTTTATTTTTTTCAATTTAAACTCTAATATTTTAATTTACTTTCAATCTACATCATTTGCCTATTTTTGTTGAGTAAAACTGATAAAAAAAAAAAAAGAAGTATTTTAGTCATTAAAATCTACATATACATAAAATAGAGGGGGAAATTATAAATAAAAACTCCAAAGTTTGACCCTTCTAACAAAATAAATCTTGAATTTTAATTTTTTCAATTTAAACTCTAATATTTTAATTTACTTTCAATCTAAATTATTTACTTATTTTTGTTGAGTAAAACTGATAAAAAAAAAAAAAGTATTTTAGTCATTAAAATGTACGTATACATAAAATGTCTAACACACCATTTTTCATTGAATTTAATAATTGATATATCATTTTTTTTTTTTTTTGTCAGTTTTAGTTAACAAAAATAGACAAATGATTTAGATTGAAAACAAATCAAAAGATCAGGATTTATTTTGTAATAAGGATTAAACTCTGGGATTTTATTATTAATTTTTTTTTTATAATTTTTTCTAAATAAAAAAGTTTTCATGATTATATCATCCGCAATAAAAATAGTTTGCCACCAATTTATTGTAAAGAAAAATTGAAGAATTAATTAATATAAATATGATGTATGTTATGGATTCCACTGTCGTAATATTTTATTTATTTGATCAAATTCTTTTTAATATTTACAATTTTGTTTCTTTCATTCTATTAAAATTCATAAATTTGTTCAATTAGATTAGATAATTTCGTTTAAGTTTAATTGATTATTTGTTAACTGTCAAATCCCCTTGAATTCGACCTTATTTTTACCTTATCTATACGCCAATAAATTTGTGCACTTGAAAGTAATTAAAATTAATACATGAATCGTTGCCCACTAACCACTACCATTAACACCGTTTACCAACCACCTCTACTGCATAATTTACACTCCACCATCACTGATCTACCTTTACTATCTCTAACCTACATTCTACTGTCACCGACTTATTGTCACCGTTCATCAATCATCTCCACTCTCACCAATCTTTACTCCACCATCATCGTTTAGCAACCACTACTCTCGTTGCCAATCTATACTCTACTGTCATTGATCTAACACCATTGTTCATCAACCACCTCCACCATTGCTAATCTACACAAGCACCACATCATCAATCGCCTCGTTCATTGCTACCACCGTTCTCTGTTACCATTGTCCTTGTTAACTGTCACGACTCAAACCTGCCCCTATAAGTTTAGCGTCGTAACCGCCTAGTAATTCGTGATTACCAAGCATATTCAAGTATAAAATCACCAATATATATACAAATTATGTTCTTTTCCAAAACTTTTGAGATTTCCTTCTTAAAGTTCATAAACCATGCAAGAAAACAATTGTTTTGTTCATGGATTTTTGAAAACATGACATGCATGTAAGGATCATGCAACCTAATAGGTGTTTGCACTAAAATTATGCCATGCATGTGAATATATTACACCAACTCTTTCAATTTTCTACTTTTATGATCATATATGGATTCTCAACTTTATTTCTTCTCCAAGAACTCCTAATTACTCATAAATCCTTTCTATTTGAACTTAGATGCTAAGGAATTAGGAGTGTATCATTTTAATTTCATGAATTTGATATGAAATTTACCTTAATTTGGTGATTTGTTGACATATAGCTCAAGCTCCTATTTTTCTTCTTCCTTCTTAAACTCAACTCTCAAGAACTCTCTTCCTCTCTCTCTCTGTACGTGTGTCTTTTTAAAGTTCACCAAAATCCATTACTTCCTTTTGTTTCCTATTAGATAGATGAATAGAATAACTCTAATTTAATAATAATTTATTTCCTAGGTTAAATTGTATTCAATTAACTCAAATTAAATTAATCTCATCATCTTATAATCTCAGTTACACTATATTAAATTATACTAATGTGAATTAGGCTCTAATTCCTATCCAAATATTTAAGTCTAACTTGTTAAAATTAGCAAATCAAACAGGTTTTTTCATTCTAACCTATATGTTCAAACAATACAAGTCAATAAATCTCATAACAATCAATAACACTTAATCACATAATTAACATGTAGGAACATAATTAGTAGTTCCAATTAAGACTCAATTTAATTACAGACAATTTCAATAAACTGAATCAATTAAACTTCCCAAATGGTTCCAAAAATTCCCATGAGCCCATCCATGCACTCAATTTCAATTTGTGCACCCAATAAGATTGTCGATTTCAATTTTAAAGTTGTAACCTTAACATGTAATTTTCCAATTTGGACATATATGCACAAATTAAATTACTAGCCACTTAGTTCAGTTAGAATTGGCAAATAATTAATTAATTAAAATCACGATTAGCAAGTCTGGATCGTCACATTAACTGCCATTTTTCGATGACCTCATTTAAATCTACACCGATCTAATTGTTCCATTGGTGAAATTAGTTCCAAATGACTCTAAACAACGATGAGTCTACATATCTTGCCTCCACCCCCTTCCTCTCTCTCTCAAACTAGATCAGCTGCAAACTAGATCTAGATTCATTTATTAGTGATTAATTTATCAATCTCTTGTTTTGTGTGTGTGAGGTGGAAGGAGATAGGTTCTTGTGAGTGAGTGAGTAAGAGTGTGAGTGAATTATTTGTAATGTTTTACAAATCGATCAATGATAAACTTACAAGTTATACTCTTTTTTATGTGTAAGTGAGCGAGTGTATTTTTATGAATGAATAACTAAGTGAGTGTGTATATATGTGTGTTAGTGTGAGTAAGTGATTAAATGGTTTGATATATATTATGAATGACAAATTTATCATTGATAATTGAAAACATTTATCATACACAAGAATTGAGAAGGTGGTGGGAGTAGTGATGTAGTGGAGATGGACATTGTTTTTGCAAAAAAAATGGTTGAAGAATTGTTAAAAAATATTGTCAGAAAAATTTTGCCAAAGGTCAAAGGTGGTCTTCGCCAATTGTCAGAGATGGTCGGCGATTGTAGATGGCAGCTGTCACGACCCAAACCCGGCCCTATGGGTTTAGCACCGTAACCGGCCAGTAATCTGAGATTACCGAAGGCCTGCTTAACAGTAGTACAGTAAAACAGAGTTCAGGGCCTGGCGGAAGCCAATACAGTAAATAAATAATGTCCATTGAGCTGTGACAGCCTGTATGCCAAAAAGATTTTTCCATGCATTCACACATTCAAATAGTACAGTCTATACAAAATTTACAGTCACACAGTAAAGGGACCTAATCCCTTGATAACAGTACAGTTAGTAGCTGACAGTCTATACAGTAATCCAAAACAGTACGGAGACAGACGGGGGAAAACCAAACACCCCAAAGCCATAACATGGCAACTCGGAACCTCGCAGTGAGGCACATAGGTTGGCTTGACAAAACTGGAGTCTAACCCACGCTCCTAGCTCCGATCTGGTGGCTGAGCACCTACATATGTATATAAACAGTGAGCTAAAGCCCAGTGAATAACATAATGCGTAAAGAGGTTAAGAATGAAATGTCCTTTACAGAAATGAAAACAGTTCATTAAACAATATTCCAGTCTTTCAGTCAGAACAGTTATTCAGTCATATGTGGTACATCCATTAGCATAGCAATAAACAGTAGGTCTTAAAGATCGAACAGTAATGATGGCCATCAATCAGTAAACAGTAATGGTTCCACGAGGGAACCGACAGAGATCTCTGTAACAGTAACAATATCAGTATACAATAGTTGCTAAGGATGCCACAATACATTTCAGAATATAGGACATACATTCAATCAATTAACAATAATTATTTCAGAAAACAGTTCTGTTAAACAGTCAGAAAACATTCTCAGTTGAACATATCTTTACACAATTGTTACTCACAGAGTTTGGGCTACAATATGCTAGAGCGTGTCTCCCCAGTCGCCAACCCTACACAGTTCACAGGTTGAACACACACTAAGCTACACAGTTGGGAAATATCATAATTAAATCCCTAATTTGCCTTGGTGCGTTCTACATCTATATCCTCATTAAGATGTCTTAAACTAGGCCTAAGAATGCCCATAATGGGATGAGGATGCAAAAATACACTTAGAAAACATTTTGCAAAGTTTGCTGAAAATAGGAGCCTCGTTCGAGCGAGCCTTCCTTCGCTCGAGCGAGCTTCCAAAATCAAAGGCTTCGCTCAAGCGAGAAATCCTTCGCTCGAGCGAGCTGCTGAAACAGTAAAAGTACTGGATGCTGAAATTTTACGCTCGAGCCACCAATCCTACGCTCGAGCGTAGCTTCGAACAAAGATTGGCCGCTCGAGCGAAGAAGCCAAATTCTGGAATTTCCAGATTTGTCTCCTAAGCTCAAACCAAGCATTCTTTCACTCAAAGCTCGACCTCTTGGGCCCAAATTCTGGAAAACACATCTAGATTCAATGTATAACAAGTTTCAAAGCTCAATTTATGAATTCAAGCCCCAAAGGTGAGTCAATTAAAACCATTTTTCAAACCCATTTTTCATGAACATGGAGAAATGCAACCATGCATGGATTCAAACCAAGTTCAACCTTCAAAGCTTGTCCAAATGGACTCATTTCTTCAAGAACATGATGAATTCATGGACTCAAGCCTAAATAATAACATGCATGTACAATTTTACCATGAAAACACCTTGAGAATCAACAATACAAGCATGCATGCATGAATTATGCTCTAATTCAACTTGTATGAACTAATTCATGACTTAATTTTACAATGAAGCATAAACCATGCAAGACTTAGTTCAATGACAACAATAAGGAGATGAATGATCTACCTTAGGTGTAGGATAAGAAGTGAGGAAGCTTACTTTGTCAACTTATACTTCAATTCCAAGTAATTCAAGCTAATTCTCCAAGTTCCAAGCAAAACCACCAAAATGAACTCAATTCTCCCCTATTCCTCTCTTGGTCGGCTAGAGTGTGAGAAAGAGGCTGATGAAATGTTTTTGATTAAGTGTGTAATAGGCTCAAGTAGTAAGAATAGACAAAGCCCACTCAATGGCAAAAGTGTAATTTCGAAAAACTCTTTAATTGGCCTAAATTAATCTAGTTTAATCATACCTAATCACATTTTAGTTAAATATACCATTAAATCACAAAAATTCCACTGATCATGAGGCACTAAACAATTTTCAGTTCGGCCGCCGATAAGGCCTTCAATTTGCAGTCTAAACATAAAAACACGAACAGATAATCAAATGATCGAAAAGATAAAAAAATGCAATACAATAGACATGCTCAGTCAATTCGATTTCAATTTTCAATCAGTCCATTTAGTACTTCAGTTGGTTCAATTATCAGTCATAAGTGGTCCAGTTTAGTAATAATCAGTATGTAATTCAGTAAATTTCCGGTAAACAGTATGGGGTTGTTACAGTCTCCCCTCCTTATAAGGAGTTTAGTCCTCTAAACTCGAGTTACCTTCATTCTGGAAGAAGACAGGATTCAGCGGGAACAAATCAGGATATCGCCTAGCCATGTCATCTTCCCTTTCCCAAGTGGCATACACACCACCATGGTTCTGCCAGTCAACCTTCACTAACGGGATCTCTTTGTTTCTCAGTTTCTTGATTCGTCTGTTTACAATCTGTATAGGCCGTTCCTCGTAAGTGTAGTCATCACTCAACACTATTCGGGTAGGCTCAATCACATGGAAGGGATCCCGGAGATAATCTCTCAACATCGAGATGTGGAAAACATTATGCATATGCTCCATTTCAGGAGGGAGCGCAACTTGATACGCCACCGGATTAATTTTCTCAATAATTTCATATGGTCCGACATATCTCGGCGCTAGCTTGCCCTTGACTCCAAAACGAGTCTGGCCTTTCATCGGTGTCACTTTCACAAAAACGTGATCACCCACTTCATATTCTCTGTCTCGCCTTCTGACATCTGCATAACTTTTCTGTCTACTCTGTGCAGTTTTCAGTCTTTGCTGTATCAGTTTTATCTTTTTAGTCGTTTCATATACAATCTCGGGCCCAAGCAAAGGCCCATCTCCAACTTCTGCCCAGCAAATCGGAGATCTACATCTCCTGCCATACAATGCCTCGAAAGGCGCCATACCAATACTCGAATGGTAGCTGTTGTTGTAGGCGAATTCAGCCAATGGCAAATGACTTTCCCAGTTTCCTTGAAAATCAAGGACACACATTCTCAATAGATCCTCCAAGGTTTGGATGGTCCTTTCTGACTGTCCATCTGTTTGAGGATGATAGGCACTACTCAGCCTCAATTCAGTACCCAGTGCAGTCTGTAGGCTTTGCCAAAACCTCGATGTAAACTTCGAATCCCTGTCAGAAACAATGGACACAGGCACTCCATGCAGTCTCACAATTTCATCAATATAGATAACAGCCAATTTGTCCGCATTATAGATTGTCTTGACAGGTAAGAAGTGAGCAGATTTGGTTAGTCTATCAACAATAACCCAAATTGAATCCATACCTTTCCTGGAGCGAGGTAACCCAACGATAAAATCCATCATGATATGCTCTCATTTCCACTCTGGTATGGGTAAGGGTTACAATAATCCAGCAGGTCGTTGATGTTCAGCTTTGACTTGTTGGCAATGAAGACATTTGGACACAAAGTCGGCAATTTCTTTCTTCATTCCCGGCCACCAGAAATTCTGTTTCAAATCTTGGTACATCTTTGTATTCCCCGGGTGGATAGACAATTTTGAATTGTGGCCCTCTTGCAGAACTCTTCTTTTCAGTTCAGTGTCATTCGGCACACACAGTCTTTCTTGGAATTTCAGTACATTGTTCTCAAATTTGAACCCCGGTCTCGGTTTAATTTCCCTTTCTTCGATGATCTTCTTCAAGAAGTCATCCTGTTGCTGTTTCTCTCTAATTTCTTCTATCAAGGCTGGTTGGGCAGAAATAGCAGCTATTGTTCCACCTTGTTCTCTCAAAACAATTTCAATTTCAGATTTTTCAAGATCATGAAGTAATTCTTTCTGCCCGGTGAGCAAACAAGCTAAGTTCCCAATGGATTTCCGGCTCAGTGCATCGGCAACGGTGTTGGCTTTTCCCGGGTGATACAGAATCTGTAGATCATAGTCTTTGATCAGCTCTAGCCATCTGCGCTGTCTCATATTTAGTTCTTTCTGTGTGAAGAAATATTTTAAGCTCTTGTGGTCGGTGTATACTTCACATGTCGCCCCATAAAGGTAGTAACGCCAGATTTTCAATGCAAACACTACTGCAGCCAGTTCCAAATCATGGGTCGGGTAGTTCTTTTCATGTGGTCTCAACTGTCGGGAAGCATAAGCAATAACTCTCCCATTCTGCATTAAAACACACCCCAAACCCTTATGAGAAGCATCACTAAATACAGTATAACCATCCGTACCTGAAGGTAGAGTAAGGACCGGTGCAGTCACAAGTCGAGTTTTCAACTCTTGAAATGTTGATTCCCTTTGGCCTGTCCAGTCAAATGATGTCCCCTTCTGAGTTAACTGAGTCAATGGTAAGGCAATTTTGGAGAAATCTTTGACAAATCTTCTGTAATATCCAGCCAATCCCAAAAAGCTTCGGACTTCGGTCACATTTGTTGGTCTAGGCCAGTTCACTACAGCTTCAATTTTCTGCGGATCAACAGAAATTCCATCTTTGCTAACAACATGCCCCAAAAACATAACATGATCAAGCCAAAATTCACATTTGGACAATTTAGCATACAGTTTCTGTTCCCTTAGGGTCTGCAGGGCAAGTCTCAGATGGTGTTCATGTTCTTCTCTACTTTTTGAATAAATCAGTATGTCATCAATAAATACTACAATGAAATCGTCAAGGTATGGTTTAAAAATTCTGTTCATAAGGTCCATAAAAGCAACAGGGGCATTCGTGACTCCGAATGGCATAACTAAAAATTCATAATGGCCATACCTCGTTCTAAAAGCAGTTTTATCAACGTCTTCCGGTTTAACCTTCAGTTGATGATACCCCGATCTGAGATCAATCTTCGAAAACACTTGTGCACCCTGTAACTGGTCAAATAAATCATCAATACGTGGCAATGGGTATTTATTTTTCACAGTTACCTTGTTCAATTCACGGTAATCAATGCACAGTCTCAGTGAGCCATCTTTCTTCTTCACAAACAAAACCGGTGCACCCCATGGTGAAGTACTGGGCCTGATAAACTTCTTGTCTAACAGTTCTTGCAATTGTACTTTCAATTCCTTCAGTTCGGTTGGAGTCATTCTGTAAGGAGCTTTCGATATTGGCTATGTACCCGGAATCACATCAACGGTAAATTCAATCTCCCTGTCAATCAAATCCCCTGGCAGATCATCTGGAAGTACATCTGGGAATTCTCTGACTATAGGAATACAATTCACATCAGTTTTAACACTATCATCAGTAGACACAGTCAGCACAGAACACAGATATCCTTTACACCCCTTTCTAATCAGTTTAACAGCTTTCACAGAAGAAATCAGATACGGAGGAGGTACTACTCCACTCCCATTAAACACAAATTCAGGCAAACCAGGTGGACGGAAAACTACTTGTTTTGTTACACAGTCTATAGTGGCATGATATTTTTGTAACCAGTCCATCCCCAATATTACATCAAAATGATCGATGTTCAATGGCAGTAAATCAATAAACAGATGCATATCCCCAACAATAATTTCACAAGCAGGATACATATATGCACATGTCATGGATCCCCCAACAGGTGATGATACAGCTAGCAGATAATTCATGGGTTCTAAGGGTCTATTCAATTTCCGTGAAAAAGCATGTGACACATAAGAATGTGTAGACCCCGAATCAATTAATACATATGCATTTTGTGTACAAATAGAGAGGATACCTGACACAACGGTCTCAGTATTTTGCACGTCTCCCGGTACTAGGGCAAACACTCGGCCCTGCCTCATAGGCTCTTTTCCGGTAGCTTTGGGGTTAGGCTTTGGTGCTGCAGTTGATGCTGCTGCGCTTGGTGCAGCTTTGCTACTGGCTTGCGGAGTAGAGGGACAGTCTCTAACCATGTGGCCCACTTTGCCACATCTATAACAGGCTCCAGATATTTTGTGACAAACCCCTTTGTGCTTGTTGCCACATACAGAGCAGGGTGGAGTGAACCCACTCCCTTGGCTGGGGCTAGTTGTTGACCCCGTATTCTGTTTCTTGTTGGAAGGGTTGTGCTTGCCTTTCTTGAATTTGAAACCCTGCCTTTTTCCATGCCATTCAGTTGTTGGTGTTTCAGATTGTTTCACAGCTTCGATGTTCGACTCGGCCATTAATGCCCGGTCGAGAACACCCACAAAAGTCGGTAGTTTCAAAACATTTATTCGGTCAAGTATTGCGACATTAAGGCCACCCTCAAATTTTCTGGCCTTCTTGTAGTCAGTGTCCACCATATGTGGTGCATATCTGGCAAGCTCGGTAAATTTCGTTTCATATTCAGCAACAGACATTGTGCCCTGTCTCAGTTGTTCAAATTCAGTCACCTTTCTATCCCTGACACACTGTGGAAAGTACTTTTCAAAGAAGGACTCCTTGAACTGAGCCCAAGTCATAACAGTATTTGTATCACGGATCAACATCCACCACCTTCTAGCTTCTTCTTGTAGGGTGACGGTAGCTAACAGTACTTTATTCGCTTCTGAGCACGGGAACACTTCAAATAGTTTTTCTGTTTCAAGCACCCAAGCTTCAGCCTTTAGCGGTTCAAGGCCTCCCTGAAAGGATGGCGGTTTCATCTTGCTGAATTTATGGGTGAGAGCAATTATGTCCCCATCATTCACATTTACATTTGGTTCCGGCTGTACCGGAGGAGGAGGAGGAGGTGGGGGCAGTTGGTTCTGTTGTTGTTCAAGTCTAGCAGTTATCAATTCCATCATTCTTTCCATTCTTGTCATTCTTGCCTCAGTAGATGAGGATTCAGGTTCATTTGCATTGTCCATTTCACTATAAGCGGTTATAACAGTTATAGCAATTATAACATAAACAGTTGCATGTTTAGACAGTTGTCACATTAACAGGTATTCAATCATAACATAGCCACACACTTTTCAAGTTCATGAAATGTCCTAATCACTTTTCTAGGACACCCTAAAGCTCATTTGGACACGTGTGTGGGGTATAACTCGTGGTTAAGTATCGCTCTGATACCACTATGTCACGACCCAAACCCGGCCCTATGGGTTTAGCACCGTAACCGGCCAGTAATCCGAGATTACCGAAGGCCTGCTTAACAGTAGTACAGTAAAACAGAGTTCAGGGCCTGGCGGAAGCCAATACAGTAAATAAATAATGTCCATTGAGCTGTGACAGTCTGTATGCCAAAAAGATTTTTCCATGCATTCACACATTCAAACAGTACAGTCTATACAAAATTTACAGTCACACAATAAAGGGACCTAATCCCTTGATAACAGTACAGTTAGTAGCTGACAGTCTATACAGTAATCCAAAACAGTACAGAGACAGACGGGGGAAAACCAAACACCCCAAAGCCATAACATGGCAACTCGGAACCTCGTAGTGAGGCACATAGGTTGGCTTGACAAAACTGGAGTCTAACCCACGCTCCTAGCTCCGATCTGGTGGCTGAGCACCTACATATGTATATAAACAGTGAGCTAAAGCCCAGTGAATAACATAATGCGTAAAGAGGTTAAGAATGAAATGTCCTTTACAGAAATGAAAACAGTTCATTAAACAATATTCCAGTCTTTCAGTCAGAACAGTTATTCAGTCATATGTGGTACATCCATTAGCATAGCAATAAACAGTAGGTCTTAAAGATCGAACAGTAATGATGGCCATCAATCAGTAAACAGTAATGGTTCCACGAGGGAACCGACAGAGATCTCTGTAACAGTAACAATATCAGTATACAATAGTTGCTAAGGATGCCACAATACATTTCAGAATATAGGACATACATTCAATCAATTAACAATAATTATTTCAGAAAACAGTTCTGTTAAACAGTCAGAAAACATTCTCAGTTGAACATATCTTTACACAATTGTTACTCACAGAGTTTGGGCTACAATATGCTAGAGCGTGTCTCCCCAGTCGCCAACCCTACGCAGTTCACAGGTTGAACACACACTAAGCTACACAGTTGGGAAATATCATAATTAAATCCCTAATTTGCCTTGGTGCGTTCTACATCTATATCCTCATTAAGATGTCTTAAACTAGGCCTAAGAATGCCCATAATGGGATGAGGATGCAAAAATACACTTAGAAAACATTTTGCAAAGTTTGCTGAAAATAGGAGCCTCGTTCGAGCGAGCCTTCCTTCGCTCGAGCGAGCTTCCAAAATCAAAGGCTTCGCTCAAGCGAGAAATCCTTCGCTCGAGCGAGCTGCTGAAACAGTAAAAGTACTGGATGCTGAAATTTTACGCTCGAGCCACCAATCCTACGCTCGAGCGTAGCTTCGAACAAAGGTTGGCCGCTCGAGCGAAGAAGCCAAATTCTGGAATTTCCAGATTTGTCTCCTAAGCTCAAACCAAGCATTCTTTCACTCAAAGCTCGACCTCTTGGGCCCAAATTCTGGAAAACACATCTAGATTCAATGTATAACAAGTTTCAAAGCTCAATTTATGAATTCAAGCCCCAAAGGTGAGTCAATTAAAACCATTTTTCAAACCCATTTTTCATGAACATGGAGAAATGCAACCATGCATGGATTCAAACCAAGTTCAACCTTCAAAGCTTGTCCAAATGGACTCATTTCTTCAAGAACATGATGAATTCATGGACTCAAGCCTAAATAATAACATGCATGTACAATTTTACCATGAAAACACCTTGAGAATCAACAATACAAGCATGCATGCATGAATTATGCTCTAATTCAACTTGTATGAACTAATTCATGACTTAATTTTACAATGAAGCATAAACCATGCAAGACTTAGTTCAATGACAACAATAAGGAGATGAATGATCTACCTTAGGTGTAGGATAAGAAGTGAGGAAGCTTACTTTGTCAACTTATACTTCAATTCCAAGTAATTCAAGCTAATTCTCCAAGTTCCAAGCAAAACCACCAAAATGAACTCAATTCTCCCCTATTCCTCTCTTGGTCGGCTAGAGTGTGAGAAAGAGGCTGATGAAATGTTTTTGATTAAGTGTGTAATAGGCTCAAGTAGTAAGAATAGACAAAGCCCACTCAATGGCAAAAGTGTAATTTCGACAAACTCTTTAATTGGCCTAAATTAATCTAGTTTAATCATACCTAATCACATTTTAGTTAAATATACCATTAAATCACAAAAATTCCACTGATCATGAGGCACTAAACAATTTTCAGTTCGGCCGCCGATAAGGCCTTCAATTTGCAGTCTAAACATAAAAACACGAACAGATAATCAAATGATCGAAAAGATAAAAAAATGCAATTCAATAGACATGCTCAGTCAATTCGATTTCAATTTTCAATCAGTCCATTTAGTACTTCAGTTGGTTCAATTATCAGTCATAAGTGGTCCAGTTTAGTAATAATCAGTATGTAATTCAGTAAATTTCCGGTAAACAGTATGGGGTTGTTACAGCAGCCGAAGATGGTAACTGGCAGAGGAAGAGAGGTGTCATGATAGTAATGATACTGGGATGAAGAAGATGAGGGGATGACATTTTGATAATATCGATAGATAGAAAAGGGAGTAGGACTTATAAGCAAATAATTTTGGTCAAGAGGACAGGCTCGTAAATGTCTCTGGAATATATCATTGATGGCCATTGGTTTGAATGGGTTACTATGGGGAAGTGGTTTTTGGAAATACTCTTCCGATCCGGGAAGGCGCTCTTGATTCTCAGCTAGTCACCTGCAAAGACAGATATTCCGGTCGGGGGTGCCGGGATTAGCACTCCGACGGGCAAGTCAGTTGGTTTTTGGAAATACTCTTCCCATCCGGGAAGGCGCTCTTGATTCTCAGCTAGTCACCTACAAAGACAGATATTCCGGTCGGGGGTGCCGGGATTAGCACTCCGACGAGCAAGTCAGTTCCTCTACTTAAGAAAGCTTGTTTACTAAGTTTAGTGAAGTGTATTCTTTTTTTTCTTACCCCTTTCCAAGAACGTTGCTTCTTTATTTATAGTTGTTCCTCCTGAGGCCTCGGGGCCTGAGCTTGGTTTTCAATCATTACCTGTTCTTATATTCGGCCCCCAACGATCTTTATTAATCGACTTACGTATCGTATTCGGCCCATCCTAGACTTGCAGGATGGGGCCGATTAATATTTGCTGGACGTCCGGTTAATGTCAGTAAGACATGCCCCTTCCGATCTATCCGTATATTCGGCTCCCACAATTGCCCCCCGAACTCCCTATTGACGGTAGTTAATCGGCGTGTTTGGTTTAGAATTCGAAAAGCCCCTGAGATCAGGAGGCTTCGCATATCCCAAGTCGTCAGAAAATGTCAGAAAACACACGCCTTTTCGTTTATCATTACACTTTCCCGCTTCATTTATGCGTCCCTCGCATTTATTGCGATTTGAAACGTCAGTCCCTTTCTGGAGCACATTTCGTTGATCATCTGATACGTTTGGACCGCCAACGCGCATCTCTTCTCTCACTCGCATTTTCTGCAACTTTCGTCCGTCTACCTTTGCCTCATCTGCTCCTCGTAAGTCTTCTTCCCCTTTCTTTGTTTATCATTTTTTACTTTCGGCGAAGCCTTGGACCTCCGTCGAAATGGCTAAACACCTGAAGGACCTCCTTTTTGAGAGTCGCATTTCCGGATTCCGGCGACATTTTTCCATTCCCGATGACGTCCATCTAGCTCTTGTAACGGACAGTACTCTGGACATGGAAAGGGAGGATCAGAATACAATCGTATTCCCGCTCCTGTCCATAGCGGAAGGCGGAGTCCGTTTCCCCCTACACCCATTACTTAGGGCTGTCCTTCGCTATTGGAGTCTGATTCCTTCTCAGCCCAACGTAAATTTCTTTCGAATCATTATGGGTGTTATAGAGCTGAATCGGCGTCTTAGGATCAATCTTGGAATTCCGGCTATTCGGCACTGCTATGCTTTGGCCAAATCCTCTAGTCGGCTGGGTCGGTACTTCCTTAGGGCCAAGGATACTGACCATCATTTGGTGACTATGCTTGCCAGCTCTGGTAAGAGGGTTGACGATGTAATGGTCAATGTCCGAGGTAATTGGGAGTTCACTGAAGGTGAGGATCGCCTAGACCCCATCCCCAGACATAAGGGTGACCCAGGTTGCCACGTAGTATCTTGTGTTTAATGGTTTATCTTTTAATCGGCTTTCTTTCCTTAATCACTCCTCTTTTACAGGTAATAAATTGAAGAAGATTCTGACTTGCGCTGACGAAGCGGTCCTTAGGGATATTAAGATTGCACTCGACTACTTTGGCCGCCCAAACGTGCAAAAACAGGGGAGAGCCGCCCACATTTTACTTTGGTACGAGCCCACTTACACCACGTTCTCGGCTGCGGACAACATTCCGATTCCATCCGGCGATCAGCAGCTCTCGGCTCTTATCTTCCCCAGCTACAAGAACCTCAGGCAAATCGGTCTCGAGGATTCTGATTCGGGGCGAGACGCAGAGCCGGAAATATAAGCGGTTGCCGATCCGGCGAGAGAATTCACCGAGGAGGCCGAAGAAGTTGACGAGGCCGTGCGCTCGGCCTTTGAGACTGCCGGACTCGATCAGCCTTCACCATCCGCGTCGGGTCGGGCAGAAGTCTCTTCCGGAGACATTTTCGCGAATTTGGGCGACCTACCCGGCGATTTCTTCGAAGGTATGGCGAAGGAAAGCCTTTCGCAAATGGCGTGTAGGAGACACGCCGAGCGAATGGCTGCTCGAAAAAAGGCCGAGGCCAGCGAATCTGATCCCAGCTTGCCTAAGGCCTCCGTACCGATTGTTGAAGGGCTGGTTCAGGTTACGCCGGTTGAAACGGAAAAAGGGGGTGAACAGCAGGCCATTGAAGAACGGCAAATTCCGGAGGAGCGCGGCCAAAAACGCAGCGCCGAGGGGGAAGCCAGTTCAGAAGCTAGTCCTGACAAACGGCCTCACTTCGAGGAATCGGACGTGGTCGCTCCTTTTGTTATTCAGCCAAAGATCAGAGATACGCCGATTTCTTCCAATGCTTCTGCCATTGAGGATCCGGCCGTTGCGTTGAGCTTGGCAGCTTCAATTTCCTTGCCGGCTGATAGTGCAGCCTTTTCCGCCATGCCGGATATTTTGGCCGTAGCCTTATCTGCGCAGTCGGCACTCCTGGTAGGAATCTTATATTTATTTCTGAATTTATTTTTTATAAAGGTATCTAATGATCCCTTATTCTTGCAGACCGTCGGCAGGATTGCCGACTTGGGCCGCCGCCTGCATGATGCTCTTGGCAGGGTTGACCGTTTGCAAGCCGAAGTGGAAGGTCAGAAGAGTAGAGCGGAGTTTGAAAAAATAAGGGCCGCAATGGAGAGCGCGCGAGCCGAAACGGAGAAGGAGAGGGCTCGCTCCGTTGAACAGCTTCGATCTGACGCTGAGGCTAGAGCGAATGCGAGTGAGGAATCGCTCAAACTCTCAAAGGACGAACTTGCCCAGGCGGAGGCTCAGCTGGAGGAGCTGAAGGCGGCCAAGGAGAAAGCCGAATCTGATGCTTTCGAGGCAGGAAAGAGCGCCGCTTTCGCTGAATATGTTGATGAAGTTCCCAAGTTTGAGAATCGGGGGTTCAAACATGGGTGGCTCAAAGCCCTTGCTGCCGCTGGGGTTACATCGGATTTGCCAATTCCTTATGAGCAAGTGGATGTCGAGCCACTCGAATCCGACACCGAGGAGTGATTTGGGAGGTGTTTCCTAATTATTATTATTGTTTTTTTTTTTTATCTGTTTGGTTGGGTTTTGTTGGTTCAGGATAGTTTTCATGTATAAATTGGTTACTAACTTGTACGCAATTTATCAATGAACATCTCCTTGTAATGCCACTACTTCCTGTGCACAATTTGTGTGATTATGTTAATGAAACATTTTGCTGAGTTTCGCTCAAAGCCTGTTGCTACTTTGCGTGAAATTGTTGCCGAGTTTCAGCTTTTAGGGATTGATTGCTGAGTTTCAGCTTTTAGGGATTGAATATCCTATGTCAACATTGATTTGTCTTCTTTGTGTAAAATTGCTTTAAGGATTGAATATCCTGTGTCAACATTGATTTGTCTTCTCTGTGCCGACTGGATTCGAATTATGAACTGTCAATTCGAGAGCCGGCTGGGGTCTCTGAGCCGGATAGATTGGTGAATCTGCCCTTGCCCCGGGCGGTCCTTGCGGAGTTGAGGGCCGGATGGGGTATTTTAGCCGGCTAGATTGATGAATCTGCCCTTGCCCCAGGCGGTCCCTGCGGGTTCGAGGGCCGGCTGGGGCACTTGGCGGGATAGATTGGACTATGGTAGAATCGTGCCCCTGCCGTTGACTTAGCCGGCGTCGGGCGATTCAGGGTCTCCAATTAATGAGATCGCCTCGAACGCGCTGCCTCTGTGAAGCATAAATGAGGAAACGTACATCCTTTATGAGCTTGGTAGACAACTGAGCTGAGCTCTTGGGGGAAGACTGATTGCGCGGATGTCGAACCGACTTTTCTTCAACAGCAAAGGGGAAGCGAAGACCCTGGCTGAGCTTAGTGGAGATATGAATCGGGGTGGTGAACCCTCGCGGGCAGGAAGTAGGAGTGCTAGGGGTCGTGAGAGGCATCAGTCTCCCCGACGTCGCAGTAGATCGCCTAGGCGAGAAAAGCAGTCGCAGGGTAAGGCTCCACAGTCTCGAGTCGAGGGAAGGTCCGACGCGAAACCGTGCCCATTAAACTTCGCGGTATTCGTGAAGAATAGACCCATGACAGAGGCGGACTCGATCGTTCGAGATCCAGATGTAGCGGTCGACTTTGCCCGACAAATATTTCCGCCTGAGGTTCAGAAATCGATGCTGGGTCGACAGGATTACGAAGTGTTTCGCAAGGGCATTCACGGCGCAGTGAAGGGGCTTTACACTGCTTATGAAGTCGGCATGCGTCTGCATGCTGCCCGTCAAGAGATGGAAAAGAAGGACGAACGTATTCGAAGTTTGGAGGCCTGTGTGGAAGCGGTCGAGCGGGAACTAAGGAAGGCCAAGGCGGCTCAGGCACAACCCACCGCGCACGCAAACCCAATTGTGGAAGAGAGGGTTACGAGTCGGCTTATCAGCTCCGCACTTGCCGATCGAGAGACGGCTAGTATGTTCGCAATAGAGAGTGCGAAGCGGAGGGCCTACGAAAAAGGTTTCTACGAGGGCCGAAAGGTGGGAATCGAGAAAACCAGGGAGACGCTGGCTGAAGAAGTATGCCGATGTGAAAACCGCGGGTTCAGGCACGGTTGGATCAAGGCATCTCAAGCCGCAGAAACTCTTCGAGCGTCAGGAATTGATTCGGCATCACCACGCTACAGGAATAAAGATTTTCCGTTTTGTGCCTTTGAGATCGAGAAGAGTGAGGATGAGGGTGACGCCGTATGAATTTTATAATCTTAAGATTGGAATGCAGAGCGTGTTCGAAACTATGTAACTTATTGTTTTATTAAATAAAAATTGTTTCATTGTCATTCATATTCGGCATATGTGTATTTCGTGTTGCTCAAATGTTTGAATGTCTAGATGTTGCCCGACCCAGACAGCCGTTAACTGCCCGGCAAGGCGCGGGCCTACCGGCAATATCCGCACGTGGGCAGGGCCGACACGTCCCCGGCGACCGTTAGGGCGTTATTGAGGCTGTTTCAACGGCCATTTATCTCCGATTTGGGTGAGCGTATTGACGCTTGAGCAGTTGTATTAATGGGCTGGTCGACGGTGATCGGCATGTGAATATTGGCCGACCATTTTTAATAAAGTTATTTCGCTTTGGCCGAGCCAGCGCGCGTTTTGGCCAGCCGTCGGGATGGTCGTGGCGAATGTCAATCGACGTTTGCTTTTTTTTTTTTTTTTTTACCAATGCGTTTTTGGGAGTCAATAAAATTTTCTCGGGGTTGGGACCTCGAGATCGCAATCGTTGCTGAGAATAAAAGGAATGGGCGCTTCGCACCAGTAATCCCATTTGACTCATCATTCTTTGTCTGGTATGGTGATTTTGGTTACATTCAAATTTCGGTCAAGTTCGGTGTTGAGATGGTTTGCGACAGAAAACCTATCCGTGAAGGAGTTAGATCATCCGAAGGGCTTGAGTTCTATGAGTCTCCAAGCGAAGGGCTTGAGATCTGTGAGTCTCCACGTCGTCGAAGCAAATCACCCCGAAAGGAGAGTCAACAACTGTCAAGTTCATTCTTCCTTGTCCTAGATCTTTGCCTTGACATTGTCAATGGTGTTAGGGGCAATTTGGCGTTTGTGCAAGTCGCAGGCTTAAGCATAACCGGTTCAAGGTAGTGCACGCCGTGGAGGGGTCTAAGGTGACAGTCGTCGATCCGGCGATGCTGCTTTACCGGCGCGTTTTGTCCTCTTTTTGCTTTCGATATTGTAATGTTCGAATGCGGGTTGTATTCATGTAACAACTGTTTAATCAAATAAATGGTTTTATTTTAAATCTATTTGCGTGTTATTCTGAATTTTGGAATGTTGCTTGTGTACTAAGGCTCATTACTTCGAATGCATGATCTGTTCCGGCATGTTACACAGGATCAATTATCAATATCTTTTGTTCGTGCCCTAAGGCGGCATGCACCAAAGGGGGCTCCGAATCCGGAGACTTTGTTTGGCCAATCGTGATACACGAAGGGCGCTCCGAATCCGGAGACTCAATCGGCCCTAAGGCGGCATGCGCCAAAGGGGGCTCCGAATCCGGAGAGTTTGTTTGGCCAATCGTGATACACGAAGGGCGCTCCGAATCCGGAGACTTAATCAGTCCTGAGGCGGCATGCGCCAAAGGGGGCTCCGAATCCGGAGACTTTGTTTGGCCAATCGTGATACACGAAGGGCGCTCCGAATCCGGAGACTTAATCAGTCCTAAGGCGGCATGCGCCAAAGGGGGGCTCCGAATCCGAAGACTTAATCGGCCCTAAGGCGGCATGCGCCAAAGGGGGCTCCGAATCCGGAGACTTGGTTTGGCCAATCGTGATACACGAAAGGGGCTCCGAATCCGGAGACTTAATCGGCCCTAAGGCGGCATGCGCCAAAGGGGGCTCCGAATCCGGAGACTTGGTTTGGCCAATCGTGATACACGAAGGGCGCTCCGAATCCGGAGACTTAATCGGCCCTAAGGCGGCAAGCGCCAAAGGGGGCTCCAAATCCGGAGACTTAATCGGCCCTAAGGCGGTATGCGCCAAAGGGGGCTCCGAATCCGGAGACTTGGTTTGGCTAATCGTGATACACGAAGGGCGCTCCGAATCCGGAGACTTAATCGGCCCTAAGGCGGCATGCGCCAAAGGGGGCTCCGAATCCGGAGACTTGGTTTGGCCAATCGTGATACACGAAGGGCGCTCCGAATCCGGAGACTTAATCGGCCCTAAGGCGGCATGCGCCAAAGGGGGCTCCGAATCCGGAGACTTGGTTTGGCCAATCGTGATACACGAAGGGCGCTCCGAATCTGGAGAATTAATCAGCCCTAAGGCGGCATGCGCCAAAGGGGGCTCCGAATCCGGAGACTTAATCGGCCCTAAGGCGGCATGTGCCAAAGGGGGCTCCGAATCCGGAGACTTGGTTTGGCCAATCATGATACACGAAGGGCGCTCCGAATCCGGAGACTTAATCGACCCTAAGGCGGCATGCGCCAAAGGGGGCTCCGAATCCGGAGACTTGGTTCGGCCAATCGTGATACACGAAGGGTGCTCCGAATCCGGAGACTTAATCGGCCCTAAGGCAGCAAGCGCCAAAGGGGGCTCCGAATCCGGAGACTTAGTTTGGCCAATCGTGATACACGAAAGGCGCTCCGAATCCGGAGACTTAATCGGCCCTAAGGCGGCATGCGCTAAAGGGGGCTCCGAATCCGGAGACTTTGGCCAATCGTGATACACGAAGGGCGCTCCGAATCCGGAGACTTAATCGACCCTAAGGCGGCATGCGCCAAAGGGGGCTCCGAATCCGGAGACTTGGTTTGGCTAATCGTGATACACGAAGGGCGCTCCGAATCCGGAGACTTAATCGGCCCGAAGGCGGCAAGCGCCAAAGGGGGCTCCGAATCCGGAGACTTTGGCCAATCGTGATACACGAAGGGCGCTCCGAATCCGGAGACTTAATCATCCCTAAGGCGGCATGCGCCAAAGGGGGCTCCAAATCCGGAGACTTTGTTTGGCCAATCGTGATACACGAAGGGCGCTCCGAATCCAGAGACTTAATCGGCCTTAAGGCGGCATGTGCCAAAGGGGGCTCCGAATCCGGAGACTTAATCGGCCCTAAGGCGGCAAGCGCCAAAGGGGGCTCCGAATCCGGAGACTTGGTTTGGCCAATCGTGATACACGAAGGGCGCTCTGAATCTGGAGACTTAAATTGGCCAATTGTGATAAATGCCCCACTGGAAATCGACATATGATTTTCAACGTCGAGGAAAAGTAGTTCATATTGCAGAGGCGAAATATATTTACAGTTATCAGAGTCCACAGATCGGGTCAGTGATAGGGTTTTCGTTAGAACTCTGCTTGTGCCGATTGGGGGGAACCACGTATTTCTTCAATGCCGTGGGTTGTTGGGAAACGCAGAATCTGATGGTAGGTGCTTGGGACGGCCTTCATGACATGCAGCCAGGTTCTTCCCATTATAGCATTATATGGCGAGGGGAGCTTCACGACCAGGAATTCCACTTCGACCGTTCTAGACCCTGCTCGAACAGGTAATGTGACCTTGCCTAATGGGTATTCCGGGTTCGTATTAAAGCCGAACAGTGGGTGAGGTGCCGGAGATAGATCTGCCTCGTTGAGACCGAGCTTGACGAAAGTTTGATAGTACATGACCTCTGAACTACTCCCTGGATCTATGAGGATTCGTTCAATGATGAACCGGTTTACGCGTAATCCAATGATCAACGGATCAATGTGGGAAGCCGTTGCGTCATTGAGGTCGGAGTCGTTGAAGGCAATTGTCTGAGCTTCTTCGGACCGGTCAGTCGAAATACGGCGCCCCTGTAAAGTTGGGTGCGATCGAATTGTGTGCATGGCCGGGAGTGTAGGCAGGCTGTAAATTACGTAGATCACGCCAAGTGAGGGAGAGTCCTACCTTAATGCTAATGCCTTGGTTGGCTTTCCCTGTTTCATATACTGCTGCAGACGGCCGTCTTGCACCAGTTCCTCCAGGTGGTCTTTTAATGCGTTGCAACTCTCTGTTTCGTGGCCGTGATCTCTGTGATATTCGCACCTCCGGTCCCTTCGTCATGTATCGGGTGGTCCCACCATCTTTGACGGCCATTTGAAGAATGGAAGGTGTTGGATTTTGGTCATTACAGCGGTGATTGGCTCTGACAGTTCCGTGTACTTTTTGCCGGCACGCCTCGAGCGCCTACTGTCGACTTGCAATTGCTCATTCGTCGGATGGGAGCATTGATCGCTCGATCGGCAAGAGTCCCGCCTTTTGTCCCGTTTAGCACGTTGTCGTGGCTCGGGGCTCAGAGGCGGCACGGAGCTTATCGGCTGAGCAATGTCAGGAGGTCCCGATTTGGTGGACGCTTGACTAGCTTTGATCCTCAGGGAATCGTCTTCCACTTTGCAATACTCTTCGACTTTCTTCATCAACGCCCAGACTGTTTTGGGGGGTCTTCTGGTCAGGGAGTTGCGAAGAGCACTGTCAGGATGTAGTCCCATTTTGAAGGCGGTAACGGCCATGGAGTCATTGCAAGCGTCGTTAATGAGATTGAAGCACTCCCAATATCGCGCTGAATATGCTCTCAGCGTTTCTCCCGGTTGAATTTGCATGGCCCAGAGAGAGTCGGCCTGTTTCGGCTGTACCTCATTGGTGATGAACCTGGCCCTAAAGGATTTTTGCAATTGATAGAAACTTCTGATCGAAGCCGGCTCCAGCTTGTAATACCATCTGACAGCTAGTGGCCCCAAACTGCTGGGGAATATGCGGCACATGAGGGCTTCATTGTCTGCATGCAACGTCATGGCCTGCTTGTAGTGACGTATATGATCGGTGGGGTCCGATTTTCCGTCGTAGAGAGTAAATGACGGAGCTTTGAACTTCTTGGGCAGGGTCGCCCTCGCAATTCGTCGGATAAAAGGATCGTGCCGGTCCTCTTCGCCTGAACTACTTCTTCTGCGCTTGTTCTTTATATGTGGGCTTTTTTCAGAGGAGCTGGAAGTGTCTGAGCGTCCCTTGTTATGCTCCGTAGATAATGAATTGGAGTTGCTATCAGTTTCCCTTGATCGGGCTCGAGGTCGTTGTTTACCTGCCCTCAGGGATCGTTCGGGATCTTGGCGCGCGGTTTCTTTGGATTTTGCTACTTCCAGGGCCAAATCTTGTCGGAGGCGTTCATTTTCTACGAGCATATTTTCCAGCCTTTGCTCATTCTGTTTAGCTTGTTCTATGATGACTTGCATCGTCTCCTGCGCTGAAGTAGCTGGTGAATCAAAATTCAAGGCGCGTCTCGCAACGACGGTTTCCTTCCCAAGCAGATCTGCCAGGGTGATGTCGTCTCTCTGTATAGTCTCGTCGGTGGCTATCGGAGGATCTTGCGTCACGCCTTCCATGGATGTATTTGAGTATTCCCACAGACGGCGCCAATTGTGGGGAAGTGGTTTTTGGAAATACTCTTCTGATCCGGGAAGGCGCTCTTGATTCTCAGCTAGTCACCTGCAAAGACAGATATTCCGGTCGGGGGTGCCGGGATTAGCACTCCGACGGGCAAGTCAATTGGTTTTTGGAAATACTCTTTCGATCCGGGAAAGCGCTCTTGATTCTCAGCTAGTCACCTGCAAAGACAGATATTCCGGTCGGGGGTGCCGGGATTAGCACTCCGACGGGCAAGTCAGTTCCTCTACTTAAGAAAGCTCGTTTACTAAGTTTAGTGAAGTGTATTCTTTTTTTTCTTACCCCTTTCCAAGAATGTTGCTTCTTTATTTATAGCTGTTCCTCCTAAGGTCTCGGGGCCTGAGCTTGGTTTTCAATCATTACCTGTTCTTATATTCGGCCCCCAACGATCTTTATTAATCGACTTACGTATCGTATTCGGCCCATCCTAGACTTGCAGGATGGGGCCGATTAATATTTGCTGGACGTCCGGTTAATGTCAATAAGACATGCCCCTTCCGATCTATCCATATATTCGGCTCCCACAGTTACAATTTTTTGAAATGTAAGATGGTATCTAAAATTTGGTTAACTCAATAATGCTGGGAAGCTAAAAAGTAATTAATCCAAAAAATTGTCAAATTGTAATATGTTGATCAAATTCATTCTTGATATGATTCATATTATTGTAAATTTAAATTTATACCATATACTTCAATATTTGGCCAGTTTTCAAACTAGGTTTTTACTCTGTAATTTTTTTCCCTTTTTTAAAAAAAAAAATTTAAGTTTTAAACTATATTTGGACCACTGATTTGTGAAAGGATTTATTGAGAAAAAATAAATAAATAAATAAGAAGATATTGAATTGGATAAGTCAAATTTATTTATTGAGTTATCTATCATTTTCCTTTTCCTTGATAAGTCGCTACAAATTCATAAACATGTTTAGTTCTAAAAAATTGAGTTACCTTTTCAGAAAATTGAACTTTTTGTTTTATGTATTTTTTTTTTATTTTTATGAATTTTTTTAATATTTTACATAATTTTTTTTTTATTTTTTAAATACACCTAATCTAAATATGCTTAAAAAGTATGATATTTATGGAAAAACAAATTAATTCACCAAACACAAAAAAATAAAAAAAAATATGACGTATTTTGTTGTATTCAATGAATTTTTTAAAAGATTTTTTATAAATTTTTTACATGTTAAATATATTAAGATTAAATGAATCTAAAAATTAAAAAAAAATTAATTAAAATATTTTTAATATACATTAAAAATAAAAAAATACGAATTGAAAACTGACAACAAACAAGGTGAACAATCATAATTTTAATCCAAGAATTCTAATGCTAAAGAGACATAAAAGGAAGGTGCTATTGCCACTATTACATGTACTGATTTCAGTCATATAAACAAGGGGGAATAACAAATCAATGTATGGTTGAATTTTTTTTTATTTTTTATTTTTAAATTAGTGACAAAGTTTATAAATTTTAATTATGAAAGTTATAAACATCACCACGCGTATGTAATTGTTTTTTAAGAATTACACCTGATTTGTAATTTTTCTTATAAACAATATCATATTTTTTAGAATTACACTTGATTTGTAAATTTTTTTATAAACAATATCATGGAAAGGCTGGAAAGAGCGAAAAGATAAAGACTATAATCAAGAAATAGGAATATATTACTCCATAGGTTTTTATGATAGATATACAAACCTATGTTTTTTTTTTCTTTCAAATTGTCATCTTTAACATGAGAGAATGTTTGAGTTTGATAATTCATTTTTGTATGAAAGGGGTTCAAGAAAGTAGTTAGAAAATTCGAAGATCTTTGAAGAACAACTTCGAATTCTCTAGAAGATGATGAGAGGCTTAGATTCTTCAATAGTCTCAACTCAAGAACACAAGAGTAAAGGAGATGATGGAGATAAGAGATTGAGTGAAGAAGAAGGCAAAGTGGCTAGAGAGAAAATAATGGCAAGGCTCTCCCATGGATCTCCTACTTTCACTCTCAAGGTTGATAATGGAGAAGAGAAATTAGTTCTTTCCCAAGAGTTAAATCTCCAAAATCCATCCCTTGTAAAGCTATGGGTGAGTGCTATTTATAGGCACCTCATGATGTAGGATGGAGCCCATGTGCAAGGCACATGGGGAATATTCTCTCTAACCACCCTGTCCGAGGAGGTGACCTCTCCGAGGATGAGAAAAACCCCGAAGAGGAGATCAACCCCTCGACGAACCCTTCTTCTTAGCCACACCTAACCAATGATCCCCAATCATCCCAAACGGTCAGGGGTAGTCCCAGAGGACGTCCTGTCGCAAAATATTGCCGAGTCTCATGGACCCCCCGGAGTCGTGCCACCTCGACCCGGGTATAGGCTAGTTTAACCGAAGAGCGAATTTATCTCCACTCATCGTCCTCGGAATCGGGTCCTTTGTTCGGACTCCATTACGCCCATGGTTCCGGTGCGTAGATCCCGGAAAGCTCCGAGCCCGCAAGTGTTCTGGGGTTCATTAACAGAGCAACTTCTAGATTGCGTCTGAATCCGTTCGAAGCCAAGTGCTTCGGATCTCTAGGTTCGTGGATCCGAACCTTTTCGAGTCCGAGTGCCTCGGATCTCTAAGCTTGCTCAAACCCCTTTCGAGTCCGGGCCCGAGTAAGTCTCTAAGTTCGTGGATCCGAACCATTTCGCGGCTTAGAGCGATTTAGCCCGTTTTATGGCGATAAATCCGGGCCCACCAACCTTGGACTATTGGGCCTAATTAATTTAGTGGGCCCAAATAGCTTCTCTTACATTTGCCCCTTGCGTGTATGAGAAATTTTAAATTTCTCGGACATGAATACTGTCATTTCTTCGGCCCTACTTCACATCACGTCCCCAAAAAAATATATATATATATGTTGCCTCGACAGAGCCTATGGATAAAGTTGATGACGCACTGTAATTTATAGATAAAATTGACAAGCAAAAAATAAATTTTTTTTTTTACTCTTTTTTTTTTTCCGTCCCACTGAAATATATTTTTATAACATCTGAGAAAAATACACATATTCATATATATATATTTTTTTTTAAATCCAAGCAAATAATAACAAAGCACCCATATTTTTATTTTCTGAACAAATATGAAATGCCAAACAAGTGGAGTCAGTAGGCCGTTATATATATGGATATATATGAAGGAATATATGATGGAATATCCCAAGCATGATGCCTCTTCTTTTTCTATTTAAAGAAAGGCCAAAACCCTATTTCACCAACTTTTTTGCCTCAGCCGCCGAAATCACTAACCTTTCTCTTTCTTTTATTATTATTTTTTGATCTTTTGCCCACAGCTATTTCGGGCCTCCTTCTCTCTCTAAAACCAAGACCGACTCAGCTCTCTTGTTCTTCAACGAAGACCCAGCTCTCTTCTTCTTCAACGAAGCTCCGTAGTTGCTTGCTCATAGCCCACTATTGCAACTCCAAACGCCAGCACTGTCGGTGTCACCGAAGACCCACGCCATCTTCATCAGCAGTGCAGCAAATCAACGACGCAGAGCATTGACTCGCTCACAGCCATCAGCGCACTTAGCACGCCGTCCGTCGCCATAGCTTCGGATACTACTTGTAGACGTCCCCGAACGTCCCCGGGAGGGTGAGTCCCCATTCCCTTCATTTTGGGCTCACTACAGTTCGGACTCAAATTGTCACGGTTCTTAATCTGAACCAAAGAGTCCAAATCCGGCAAATCGTTTTGAGAAAACAGATTTTTAGAAAGAAGTGCCAAATATGGACTGCTTTGCCAGATACAGAGTCGCTACCTAAATATTTTATTTTGGGAAATTTAGGAAACCCTGACTCGTTGCCTAAGGCCACGTGTCCGTCATCACCAAAGTTGCCTTGGCTCGGGAACTTGGGTACGATTAGGGAAGGTCACTTCGTGAGCACCCCCGCTCACCCGATCAAAGATCGGCCTCTACTAACTATGATATCTAGTTTTCAAAACATTATGCATTCTTATTCCGATTATTAGCCTAGATTTACTATGTGATGCGCACAGCATATAAGTATAGACTGAGTCGCCTGAATTGGAACAAAACATTTCCTATTTATTTTTTAAAGTGGTTTGCTACTCGCAAGTAGGCTTAAAATGCAGATTTTGCCACCATCGGGTGGGCTTAGAAAGGATGGTTTTGCCACTATTTAGTGGGCTTAAAACTCACAATCAATGAATTGTTCCAATCTAAATAACCCAACCTTCACCCACAGGCATTCAGGCAGTTATATCACATAAGCACATAGCCTCATGGTAAGCATGCTATCATGGCAGTCACTCATACGCATGCAAGGATGCTAAAGCATAACCACTTACCGAGTACTCCAAGCCAAAGAAAGAAGCTAATTAGAAATTAATGCATGATCCTAACTATACAGAAATGCCTAATGCAACACATGCAAAATGCAACTAAGATAGGCTCGGCTATTCTAAAGATGGCATGTGAAATGCTACAACTAACAAGTATTCAACTCGGAATTGAAATACAATGCAGTTAATATGATGCGCCGAGCCCGGTGCATGCAAGACAGATGAATGAATGCAAACATGCTATCATACTGTATGCTAATTGAAACATGCCCTAATCTAACCATCATAAGCTGGTAAATAAAAGGGAGAAAGACGTGGGGTTGGGAGACATACATCAGACGCACGCACACTTATTACAACATTGCCCTCACTCGGACGGTCCGAATAAATAATACAGTCCCGAATAAATAATACAGTCCGAATAAGTACAAAACCCTAATTAATTAACAAATTAATCTAGGAAAGCAGTAAATTAGCATACAAGCCTATGGACTGCCTCAGCTCTGCTCCGGGTGATAGATGATGCATGCTTGAGTTGCCTTGCGCAGAAATCCATTGCGATGCCCCAATTAGCTTCTGTTTATAATTAAACCCGGGATATTGCACGAAGCTCCAAAAGATTGCCGGTTTCTGATTTGCTGCAACAGAGAGCAAGAAAGGGGCATGGCAGTGTATTTTCATATATGTATGCACACCTTGATCCTCGTACCACCAATCACGCATCTCGATGCATGATGGCCGAGGAGTCGAATTGCACGACTCAATATGAAATGAATGCACATATAAACATAACAGGACCGAGACTCCATCATGGTTAATCCGGAGTGTCGGCGACTGGGAATTGAGACACGTTCCGTCACTCGGAGTACGAAACGTCCCTCGTTTCCCGTGCTCGGGCTAACTCCTATCCCAAGCACAATGCAATATGCACGACATGCATGAATGCAATCCTAACATGCAACCTAGCATATGCAATGCTATAAGATGGCATACGCAATGCTATAAGATGGCATACACAATGCTAACATACGCAATGCACGATGTAGCAAGACATACACAATGCTCTAACATACAACCTAACATACGCAATGCTATGAATTGAAATGGCATACACAATGCATAATGGACTTACACTAACATGAGTGGACCTCAGCCACATTCACATTAGTAGCCATAAGATGAAAATGAGATAACCGAAATGCGTGCACATGTGCACACAAACCGAGGACCGATCCTAAGGCACCAAATGCCACTCTAACAAGGCATGGCAAGGCATGAAATATGGCATACAGACATGCAAATTCCAGCACTGAAACATGATGCAAAGTGATCCCGAATCATGGAAACATGGCACCCGATGCATGAGATGAGCCCCGAAACTTAAAACTAGGCACGTGTATTGACTTATAGCTATACAAAGCATGCATTATTTGACTATGAAGCACAAAGATAGAGCCAAGGCAGTCCCAAAACATAAACATTTCTAGTTCATAGCATGACCAAAAGATGCTAGCATGATGGACTAAAATAGCATGCAACTTTGACTAGCAAACATGGTTTACATGGCATGTATATGAATCGCATGAGAACTCACCAAACCAGCAAAAATTAGTGAATAAAATATGTCAAAATATGACCAAATAACCTCTGAAATGCAGCCAACATATGCAAAAATGAGGATTTCCTTTAAAGGGCCATACAAGGGGTTATTAAGCACATACAAGATAGACACTTAGCATAGCAAAACCAACTCTGAAAATGGAATATGACAGCCTTGAAACTCACAAAATGGGCCCTAAAATCAGCCTCGGAAACATGCAAAGAAAGGCCTCTTTGAAAGGCCTTGAATGGGATTCCTCTACACATGCAACATGGACATAAAATATGGCCAAAGGGGCCTTGGACAGAGCCAAGGCAGACCTAAAAACTCACAGAATGAGGCCTGAAACATGACTTCCATGCATGCAAAATAGAGTCCCTTTGGGTGGCCAAGCATGCTAGTAAAGAGAATGAGGGGTGAGAGGGTCACCCCTCTATGATTTCAAGGCTCAAAACCTTATCAAAGCCACTGAAAATCCACTGGATTTCAGTGGCTAAGAGGCCAAAACAAGACTTATGCAAATGCTCAAATGCATGGCTCAAAGCATGTAGAAATGAAGCATGCAAGGAAGGAGGTGACTCCAAACAGAAAAGTGACCTCAAACAAACTTAAAGAGGAGGTCAAAACAAGATTTTTTCCAGTTTAGGTCGAGGTCCAAAAATGCTCACAAATAAGGCTAATATATCATGCAAAATAAGCCCTAAAAGAGAGATAAAGCATACAAGGATGTAAGAGACCTCAAACAGAAAAGTATCCTTAATCAAACATGAAGAGGAGCTCAAAATAAGACTATTTTCAGTTTACACCAAGGCTCGAAAATGCTTTCAAATGGAGCTAAAGTATAGAGCAAAATAGTGCAAGAAAAGGGGAAATGAGAACTTACCCTTGTAGCACAGCAATGCAGCAGCTTTTGGTCCAAGATTGTGAGCTCTCAACCTCTGAAAATCAGCTTCAAGAGGCTGGAATGGATGGTGGAGGTGGTAGGCTAGGAGTTGTAGTGTAAAATGGTCAAGAATATTAGGGTTTGGAGGCTTGAAGTATAGAGATAGGGGGAGTTGTATGTATGCTCCAGCCAAAACCTTCTAACCCTTGTAAAATGAGGTGGGGTGGTGGTTATACAGAGGGAGAGAAGCCAAGGAAAAAGGGGGCAAAAAACCAATTCAAAAATCCCCCCAAAAGGACAGACCCTCGGACAGAGGGTCTGGTGCAAACCAGCTGGCACAGCTGGAATGCACCAGAAAGGACAAACATGGTCGGCCAGGTGCAAAAGGGCCAAGTGGCCGGCCGTCCAGGCAAGGTGGTAGGCTGACCAGTCTAAGTGGCCGGCCGACCAGGGCCAAAAGGTTCAAGCCCTAAAGCTGGTCGTCCATGTAGCCCTTGAAGTTAGCTTTCCAATGCCACAAACCTTGCATTAAAATTCCTCCTGTGGAAAATGTTATGCCAGTTTTGGTGAAGCCGCGCAGATTCGGTCCAACCGGATTGATCCCCTACTTCAACCAACCATATCTCCCCCGCTCGGACTTGTCCTTAGGAGATTCTTGAGTGTAAAATGAAGCCCCAGAAGTAAGCTTTCCAACGGTTGTGGCCTCATATATTAATTCCTCCTGCGCAAAGAGTTATGCATGTTTCGGTGAAGCCGCGCAGATATTTTCCTCCTTCCCGGATTCATGCTGAACCACTTTTGACCAAAAAAGCTGGTTTTTTAGAAAAATTGCTGGTCTCCCACCCTCCTACAAGCTTTCTAACAATGAAAATAAGGTCCCTGCCAAAAATGGACCAAGACGGATGCAAAACGAAGGTTCGGGGGCCAAAACACGCAGTTCGGGGCCCCGAAAACAAGCTCTTAGGCACCGGAAGTGGCGTTCGACCCCGGAGTTGGTCTCTCGGGCCACAGTGTCCCTCAAAAGGGAGGAACCAAGGTGTGTGCCAAAAACCGGAGCAAACGGAGGTAGTTAAGCGGTCCCGAACCGAGGCACACGGCCGACGGCTCCGAAAACCAAAAACCGGGCTCCAAACGGGAAAAATGGCCTACGACCATGAAACGTAGCCTACAGCCACTGAGAGATGATCTACGAGACCTCTCCCTCCCTTCGTAAAGAGAAAATAGAGAAAATTGGGCCTAGTTCACAAATCGAGGCAAATCACAAAAGAGCCCCGAAGTCCGGAGGCAAGGCTCGCAGCCGAGACTCTAAAACCTCAGAACGAGCACAATATGCAACATCACCAAGCGCTCAATCGGTGATGTCTGAGTCCTTAAGGTTGGCCAAAAATGGGGTGTCTACACTACTATTCCATGCCATCGCCAACTCTATTTCACCATAGGTGCTTCATTTCAGCCTAGAGATTCAGACACTCCGGAGCTCAGTTATACCGACCAACACCGACGCCGACCTCTCTGGAACGTCATTGCTCCTCCGCGTCGTTACATCCGACACTGACCTTGACTGCCCAGCTACCCCGGAGCTCGGCGTTGGCTTCACTCTGCTGCCACTTCACTGCCAGTCTCGGCTGTCCAGCGTTCTTCCCCATCTTTGCTCTTAGTAAGCATTTCGAATATATATATGTATCTATTGATTATGATATATATTATTATTATTATTATTTTAGAGCTCAGATTACCCAGCCCTTAGTTCTGCTTGCACACGACTGCATCGCCATGGCCCAAGTCGTTGTCGGCCTCTTATTGCTCCAGCTTCGACCAAGCCGTCATCAGCTTCTCTCTGCTCCACCTCTGGTTACTGTTAGCTTCAATGGTTCCAACGCAGACCACACACGTTGCCCACTCAACGTGACATGTGTGGTTGCCGACTCCGCTATGACATCCCCGTTGTCTTCGTTTTCAACCATCCAGTGCTGACCACGCCGTTGCCCATTCAACGTAACGTGCGTGGTTGCTCACTCTGCTGGCTTCGGATTGTCCAACGCCACTCACACACGCCGCCCTCTCAACACATCATGTGTGGTTCGGCCTAGCATGGTTCAGCTTCAGTTTGCACTATCATTCATCTCTTTCTTGATCATTGCTGCCTTAATTCTGCTTCCTCAAATCTGTGGGTAAGTATATATATAAAAAAATATTTACAACTTGGTGCAAACTTTTTTTTTTTTTTTTTGTGTAAACCCACTTTCTCTCTTATGGCTTTAATGGACTTTTGTGCTTAAGAAATAAATATATAAATCCATGCACTGCTATATTAAATAAAATGCATCCATGCTTGAACTTCCATGCTCTGATACATTAAATAAAATGAGTCCATGCTTTGATCCATGCTCTGATACATAAAATAAAAATAATATTGGTGATTTGAAATTCCAATATGAAGCTTGAATTTGTTTGGGCTTTGTAATTTTTGAAATAGGCTATGGGATTTATTTAAATGGTTTTTTTTTTTTTTTTTGGACTTGAAATTTGCCAACGAAATTCTGGATATAAATTGAACCATTGCTGCTGGATCTTGCACTTGTAATAGAATACTTGCCACCTGAATTGAGCAATTAATGTTGACTTGAGAGGAATATTCTTGTAATTCGCATGACAATCCATTGAATCTTGTTACTTATGAGAAATGTAAAGTACTTCGGATCTTGGGCCTGAAATTTGCTATTGAACTTCATTCTATCCAAATTTTGAGCCTCGTATAAATTGGATCTTTAATATGGAACGTAGTGACTTTGAGAAAGTGACCCGCTTGAACTTCATCACAAAACAGCCTATGACATTGCACCTCTTATTGATGATAAAAACCGGAAATCTGTATGTTGATGATGCACCCATTGGTATTAAAATTTGTTGAGCTTGAAGAATACCCAAGAAAATGAATTGTTGATGTCGAAATTTCATTCGAACGTGTTGCTTTAATTCCAATATTCTGAATTTTAATACGGTCAACTCCTTGCTATTTATACCTATTATTTCTGCCATATGTCTTCTCGAAAGAAACCCATTGTCTCGGGGTCATCAGAACCGGCTCTCATGAAAGAGAGGGATGTACCTCCGGCATCTGAGTGGAGGAAATCTCCTTATTTCGGTCGGAAAGACCCATTCTGGCGAGTGGCTACCTCCACCACTTCTCTTCTATCTCCAAAGGGGGCTCCATTATGTCTCACTGAGGACACTGACTCCGGACATGAGGCCCTCATTTCTCCTTCCTCGGTGCTACGCTTTTGGATTGAGCGGGGGGGGACTTTCCATACTGTTATCCTCAGTTCAAGGCCTTCTCAAACCCTCCTTCTGGTTGGCAGGAGTGGGTCGATGATGTCCTCTCGGACATGAGCCTCTGTCAGCGGCTTCAGGAGGCCCAGCTATTGAACCCAGTGAAAATATCTCGATCCCTATCCATTCGACGTAACAATGCTAGCCTTGAGGCCATGGCTCTTCGGTGGAGCACCGAGACACACACCTTTATACTTGGCCAGCACGAGATGGGGCCCACCCTCGAGGATGTGTTCATGTTGCTGCGTCTGGAAGTGACCGGCCCTGATGCCTGCGACCTTGAGCGGACACCCTCCGAGGATGATTCTTTGATCCAATCTCTAAAGCTGAATCTTCAGGCGTGTGGTCGGTGGAGTTCCGTATTTGATGGTTCAGCGAGGAGGACTAATCGAGTAAAGACGGATCGTGCCTCCTGTACTGCATGGATCCGCCACTTCTTCAAGGATCTTCAGCCCTTGGCCAGAGATGCTGACCCTGACTCTCGGGAGTATGAGGCTGGTTCGATGTATGGCTCTAGGCTCTATTTCTTGGGATTTCTAGCTTACTTCCTTTCATTCTTCATTCTTCCGAGCACACCTCCGGATTCTCTCAATCCCTTTGTCTTCCCCTTGGCAGTTAGGCTCTTCAGAGGAGACCAGATCCCTTTGGCTCCGCTATTTCTTGGGAATCTCTATTACCGGCTGGATCTACTACATCGAGATATGGTTCGTTCCGTGGGTCGATATGAGCCTGTCTCCTTTATTCACAGCCAGTTCCTGCTTTGTTTTTTCTTCGAGAGGTTCCCCAAGTTTGCCCCTACTCCGACTGTATTCGAGGCAGAGGTTCTTCGGGAGATAGTGGATAAAGATGGTATCCCCGTGCTCGGTACTGATGGGTCTCGGACATTTGAGAAAGCGAAGTCTTGCCAACCGTTGATTACACGTTGGTCACGTACCATTTCTACCTTATCCTTGAATACTCTGGTGGATGATCCCCGGCGCTTTGTGGCACGGCCGTATGTATGTCCAATGGTGGGTGTGGCCACACCACTTATTTATCATGGCTCCTCTCGCCTGGTGTCCTTTCCTTTGCCGAAGGGTATCTCTGCATGCCTTGTTGATATGCTAATAATGATTCGTCCGAGTTCATTATCGGTTTGGCATGAGAAGGGCATTGATAGCGCTGTCTATAGACCTGACAGAGTGGCATGCCAGTTCGGGTTCGACCAGTGCGCCCTAGGGCCAGCACCTCCTTCATTATCTTTCTCGGAGAGCTACGGGCACTTTACCCGCGGACTCGTACATACCGTGCTTCCTATATCTGGGTCTTTGACAATGCCAGGCTTGAGCCGAGTAGGGGGTTTCACCCCCTCTTTCAGGTGATATTGGAGAAAGAATATCGATGCGTTTATTGCATTTGTCCAGAGCAGACCGACCATATGTTTGCCTCCGCCGATCTATAAGAAGGACTCTTCTCTTCGGCTTCTTGAGAGCTGGAAATCTGATCACATGTACGAGAGTTTCTTTACCTTATCTGCTCCAACTGACCCTCCGGCTCGGGCGTCTGCTTCTAGTTTGGCAATTACTTCTCCAGAGCCAATCCCTTTGAATAAGGCCTCTGGTCCTCAGATGACCCGCCTTAAGAAGATGGCTCATAAGAGGGCTTCTGATGCCAGTCCTTCCGCTCCTCACCTTTCCAAAAGGCTCCATCAGGTACCCGAAATTTTTATTTTTATTTATTTTTTTATTTTTTGATTTGAAGTTACTTTCTTTCTTGCGACTATACCTTCTTAAATGAACACTTTTTATTTGCCCACGTTGTGTAGGACCCTGCGGTTGTTGACGTTCTCAGTACCGTAGCTCCTGGCCATGCTGCCTTCCCCAGGCCAGACTCAGACTTGGACGACACCCTACCTTTGTTTGCAAGACTTGTGAAGATGCGCACCCCTCGTATAGCAGTTATAGATGACGATGATGATGAGGCTGAGTCCTCCGATCATTTTTGTGACCTTATTCCACACATGCGTCGTCACCGCCCTACCGTAGCTAAAGAGAAGCGCTATCTTGGTGACAAGGTTATTGGGGCTTACCGTTCTGATGTTGAGATTGCTGGAGGGACTGATGCCACAGAAATTGATGCCGCAGGCCATGCTTCTAGAAGCAATGTAGAGATGAGGTGCACCTCTAGGAATGGTGTGGAGGTGGATGTGCTAGAAATCTCTGAGACTCGCTCTGGCACTTATAGTGATTCTCATCCTCTGGCCCTCCTTCCTTCTTCAGGGATGACTGCTACTGTTCAGGCTTCATCAGACATTGAGATCGATCAGGTGCTCCCTATACGGCCAAGTGACTTTGTTGATGCTAAGAGTCCTACAGTTGCTCCGGCTTTGCATATTGATTCTCCCTCTAGTAATCTTTCTTTCTGAAGTTTGTCATTTACTTCTATCTGTGAGAAATCTTTACTCAAATGGCTTTACTGTTCCTTACCCCTAATAAGACTTCCTTATCTTTTCTTCAGTGTTAGCTGCTACCGGGGTCCTGCCTTCACCTGCCTCAGACTCTGTTCCAGTGTTAGCTGCTACCGGGGTCCTGCCTTCACCTGCCTCGGACTCTACTCGGACTCTCTTTGTGACTCCTCATGGTTCTCCTTCTCAAGGGGGGACACCTGCCTTTGAGACGACTGCTAGAGGTTCTTCATCGCCAGTGCCTTCGAATATTTTGGATTTGAATCTCAGTGATTTCCACTTTGATAGTGATGCTTTTGGTCTTTTTCCTTATCGCTCCGCATTCTCAGGCTCGGGACCTCTACCGGGAGTTACCCCTCCGGGTGGTTCATCTAACCCGATAGACATTGGGGAGATTCTTGAGACTAGTAGCTTTCCGGCCCCAATTCCTCCTTTGGCTTCTGGCAAAGTATCATTTCTCCATTATTGGGTAGCTCCTGAGTTTGCTTCAGTTCTACAGCTTGTGCATTCGAGTTACCCGGAGACCTTTGCTTCATTTGCTTGCCAGTGTCCACTCATTCAGACTGCTCTTCTCGAGTCTTTTGCCACTATCTTATATAGCTTGGACAGGCAACGGTTGTGTGACCTTAATGGGAAAGTAGTCGAGACGGCATATCAGGGGATCTCTAACATGGAGCGTCACCAAGTGGACTTATCATGGCTTCGGAAGCGCCTGGATATAGCTTCGAACGCCAGTCATCGGGTGGGACTTATGTCTGTGCTTGCCTCTTATCGGACCTCTATAGATGAGACAAAGGCAACTCTTCGTGAACTTGAGTCAAGTTATGCTCGGGCCTTGGAGACTTTAGAGGCACACTCTACTGTTTGTCCTCTGGATGTAGATGTGATGGGCAGCTTCTTCGAGGGTGTCTTTAGGAGAAATTGAGTTTTTTTTTTTTTATTACTTTCTTGCCCCTTTCGATAAAAATGTTTTATCTAGGACAAAGCAATGAAATGACAAAATCCTTACTGTTTGGATATTTTCGCATTGTTTTTCTCATTCTACTTGATAAAATATTTATTTCGAATGACACAATGGAAAGAACAATCATACGCACATGTTTATAAAAGCTGAAATATTCTCATTAATTCTTCAACTTTCTTGACAAAAGTATAATAGATTCACTGCAAGTGATGGGATAAAACATACACCATAGAGAAAACCAGCTTCTTCATAACGTAAGGGAAATACAACTTTTAGACAAAGTAAGAAAATGAAAATGAATTTCAACATAGATCAGTCTAACTATGGGTAGTAATGCTTGATAAATTTTGCATTGAACAAGCCAGTTCGGAAGCCATCTTCAACCCTTACAAGCTTGTAGTACCCACTTGAGCTCGCCTGAACCACCCTGTAGGGCCCTTCCTATTTTGGAGAAAACTTAGGCAAAGGCTGTCTTTGCATGATTGGGTCTACAATCTTCCATACTAGATCACCTTCTTCAAATTTTCTTGGTACCACAGTCTGGTTGTAGGCTCGGGCAATAGACGCATGATATCTTTCCATGACTTTTGCAGCTCTGTCATGCTTTTCCTCTAATGCTTCCAATCTGGTGGTTCGAGGCTCCAATACCATCCCCGAGGCGAGAGCCATTCGAGCAGATGGTGTTTCCAACTCTATAGGTAACACTGCCTCGGACCCATACACAAGGGAGTAAGGAGTTGCTTGAGTTGGCTTTCTCTTTGAAGTGCGATATGCCCATAAGGCTACTATCAACTGTTCGGACCAAGTCCCTCCAAATTCATCCATCATCTTGCTCAGAATCCTTATCAGTGTCTTGTTTGTGGCCTCTGCTTGCCCATTCCCTTTTGGATAGTAGGGTGTGGATTTGTGATGCTTCACTTGGTAAGTCTCTAGGAGGCTCTTCACATATTTGTTTATGAAGGGAGTGCCGTTATCCGAGAGGATGGTGTTTGGTACTCCAAACCGGCAAATAATATTCTCCTTGATGAAGTTCGCGACTGCAGGCCCCGTAGCGTTCTTCAGAGGAATTGCTTCGACCCACTTTGTGCTCAATTCTGTGGCTGCGAAAATCCACTTGTACCCCTTAGAAGGTGTGGCCCTATCAGATCAAAAGCCCAGGTATGGAACGGCCATGGCATTTGGATGCTATGCAGGTCTACGGCTGGAGCATGGATCAAATTTCTGTGTTTCTGACAAGTCTGGCATCTCTTCACGTGATGGGATGCATCTGACTCCATAGTCGGCCAATAATACCCAAGGTGTATAAGTTGTTCGAACAGCCGAGCCCCTCCTTGATGCTCAATTTCGTGGGCTCTTCCGAGGACTAGATCCGATTCTTCCTTGGAGAGACACCTCAAGGGAGTGCCCTCAATGCTTCTTCTATAAAGCTTGTTCTGATCAAGAAAGTACCGCCTCGCTCTCCTCTTGAGGTGTGCAATGTCCCTCGGGCTCTCAGGTAGTGTCCCCTCTTTGAGATAGTCAATGCAGACTTGTCTCCAGTTAGGGGTATCAATTTCAAAGCAACTCTCATCCTCCCGGATGTATGACTGGCACTTGGGGCATTCTTTCTGTAGTTGATTCGAGGCCTTCTCCATCTCGGGCCAATAATAGCCTTGTCTTTAGATCCTTCTGTACAGACTGATATCCCCATCTCCGTAGGATTTTTCATGAATCTGTTGTAGTAGGAAGCTTGCTTCTTGTTGGCCAACACACCAAGCTAGGAATCCGGTACTTCCTCGGAAGTAAAGTTCACCTTGAATAATTATGAATTGGGCAAGCTTGGCCATAGTCAGTTTTCCAACTTTACTTCTGAGTTGTTCAAGGACTTCTGCTCTCCAATCCTCCGGAAGGTCTTCGTCTTTGGGTATTATTGAAGGCTCTGTTCTCTTCTTGATAACAATTGCCGCCTCCTCCTCTGGAATGTCAACTCTTGCCCCTAATGTTGCGAGGGCATCTGAAAACTTGTTGTCGGAACGAGGCACATGCTCTATTTCAACCTTCTGAAATTTGTCAAGAAGCCTTTGGACTGTTGTTCAATATGTGGCCAAGGCAGGCTCCTTCAAGACGAACTGTCCTGAAACTTGCTTCACTATCAACTTTGAGTCCCCCCAAATCCGAATCTTCTTGATACTGTGCTTCTCAGTTGCTATCAAGCCTAAAATAAGAGCCTCATACTCGGCTTCATTATTTGAGCAATGGAAATCCAGTTTATAAGACAAATATAACTTTTCCCCACTTTTGCTTGTAAGGACTATCCCGGTTCCTCCTTTCCCTCCGATTACTGCTCCATCAAAGCTCAATGTCCAGAAGCTTTCCTCGGAAGCCATAGCTACATGCACCTCTCCTCTTAATTCTTTATTCACTGGTTCATAGTCACCACTTGGAAATTGAGTAAGGAGATCAGCTAAGGCTTGGCTTTTGATTGCCTTAGGAGCTACACGTGTGATCTCGAATTCACCCAGTGCTAACAACCATCTTGCCACCTTCCCGGTTAGAGCAGGCTTGCTGAGGAGGTATCGGATTGGATCACTTCTAGTAACAATCTAAATCTGATGTACTAAGAAGTAATGTCTGAGCTTTTGGGCGATAAATACCAAAGCTAAGCAATGTCTCTCTATCGGAGTATATCGGACTTCTGCTCCTCGAATCTTCCGGCTGATGTAATACACCGGGCGTTCTGCTCCGTCTACATCTTGGACCAATAATGCCCCTATGGACTTGGGGGTTGAGGTTAGGTACAACATTAGAGGGACCCCGGGCTGCGGGGCTATCATGGTCTGAGGCGAGGTTAAGGCCGCCTTGATTCTCTCAAAGGCCTTTTGGTGCTCTTGATTCCACTCGAACTTGGCATCTCCTTTTAACAATGAGCCGAAAGGGGCAGAGATCTCTGCAAGTGCTAGGATAAATCTCCGAATATAAGACACCTTCCCGAGGAACTTCTTTAACTCCTTTTGAGAATGTGGGGGGGGCATTGCTTTGATAGACTTAACCTTGTCTTCATCTGCCTCGATACCATTCCTATGTACAAGAAACCCGAGGAACTTCCCGGCCGTCACCCTGAAAGCACATTTGAGAGGATTCATCCTCATTTTGAATTTTTGGCACCTCTTGAATACTTTCTCAAGGTCTCGGAGATGGTCCTCTTCTTTCTTGGATTTCACCACTAGATCATCAACATAATCTTCCACTTCATGGTGGATCATGTCATGAAAGATTGCAGTCATAGCCCTTTGGTAAGTTACTCCGGCATTCTTGAGTCCGAAAGGCATGACTGTATAGAAGAAGTTTCCGAAAGGTGTTCTAAAAGCAATCTTTTCTGCATCCTCTTCAGCCATCTTAATCTGATTGTATCCACTGAATCCATCCATGAATGAGAACATCTGGTGTCCCGAGGTGGCATCCACGAGGGTATCGATGTGAGGAAGAAGGAATTCATCCTTCGGGCAAGATTTGTTCAAATCTCGAAAGTCTACACATACTCTGATTTGACCATTCTTCTTCTTTACTGGCACGATGTTTGCTAACCACGTGGGGTACTGTATTGGCCGGATGAAACCAGCCTGTTGAAGTTTTTCAATCTCCTCTTTAATCTTCTCTTCAAGATTTGGATGATATTTTCGAGCAGCTTGCTTAATCGGCTTGGAGTTTGGGAACACATCAAGATAATGGGAGACTAGGATCTAGTCTGGGCATCTCCTTATATGACCAAGCAAACACATCTGAGTACCGGCTTATCAACTTAAACAACTATTCCCGCTTCTCTGGGCTAAGGCTCGAACTTATGAATATCGGCCTCAGTGCATCTTGTCCATCACTCAGATCTATTTCAATAAGTTGTTCGGGCTGAGGCTTTGGCCCATCTTGTATGCATTCTGGAGTCGCTTCAGGCTTTATTTCTATGTCATTGTCAGGAGGCTCTTCTTTTGACTCGGAGTCGGTGATTGAAGAAACCGACTCCCCACACCTTCATAAATAGTACACCATCTTGCCCCCTTCTCGGACTTTCATCACCTTCCGAGGAATAGGCGGACTTTCTGGTCTAGAGATCGCCTGTTTACTTGATTCTGCCCTTGGCTCCTTCTCATCTTTGATATCCTCCCAACGAGGAATTTTGACCTCCCGAGGCTTAGAGGTGGTAGGAACTTCTTCGACAGCCAGTTCAGTGAAGTAGATGGCATCAGAGTAATGAGCTTCATGGGTCTCGAAAGGCCTTTCTGTAGCCTGAATTGTCACCGTCTTCTTTCCCCATTTAGCCTTAACACATTGATGGTAACTCAATGGTACAGCCCCATATCTATGCATCCAGGTCCTCCCTAGAATGATGTGATAATTTGCCTCGGAGTCGATAATGTGGAACTTGGTGGCCGAACGAATCTCTCCGACGGCTAAATCAACTGTTACACATCCGATAGTAACTCTCATTTCTCCACCGAAGCTAGTGATAACTATCGGCTGCTTCACAATGCGTTCTTTAGAGATTCCGGCCTTTTCTAGAGTAGCGCGAGTCATAATGTTGATAGAGGCTCCACTATCTAGAAAGGCCCTTTTGAACTCAACCCGGTTAATAAAAGCAGTCACATAAAGCGGGTGATTGTGGGAAAAAGGATACTTTCGATCAGTCTCGGAGAAAGTAATGGCACTAGATTGCTCTTTTGCCTTCCTCGGAATAGATCCCTCGGTCGACATGCATTCCTCATGGTGTGCCTTAGCTATATTGAAGATAGACTTGGTGATTTCTGTTCTTGCCTCCTTGGAAAGTCCAAGCTGGTCAAAGAATTGCTTGAACTTTACAATATCTTGTAAGGTTTTGGCATAGTGATCCGAATCTTTTTCCACTCTTGGAGGCTCGTAGTTAACCATCTCCTCGGTCTCTTCAAAATAAGATGCCACATAAACATGGTGCCCTCCTCTTCCATAGTACTCTTCTCCTCCTTCTGGATCAAAGGGATCTTTGCTATGAGTCATAAATATTCTGCCCTCTGGATCGAGAGCACTTCCATAGTAAACTTGCTCACCCTCTGGCTCGAGGATGTCATCTAGATAATAATCATCGTCATCGAGATTGGCAATAGCCTCAATCATCGGGCCTTCATAAGCTATCATAGCAACATTCTTGCCCTTGTCTCGGTGCTGAGGATACGGTTGTTCTCGGATGTCTTGAGTCCCTTGCTTTTTGAACCTCAATTCGTCTGTCTCGACTTTATCTCTGAAGATTTTCCTGAGAGTCCAACACTTCTCTATCGGATGTTTCAATGTACGATGTAGACACAAAATTCAGGGCTCTCACGGTCCTTTTTTGATGGCATTTCTTCAACATAAGGCAATTTTAGCTCTTCGTCGGCCACCCATTTCTTAACTAGAGCTTTTACTTCCTCGATTCCACATGGATAAGAGACATTTCCCTTTTCACCATTATATTGCTTTCTCTTCTGGCCTCTATGACCTCCTCCTTGTGACTTTCGGGTATCTGGGGCAGAGGCAGCAGCAACAATAGGTCCACGAGACGATTTGAAGATAGTCTTGTAACTGGCCTTAAATCCGGACTCCTGAGCCTGAGGAATGCTAATGTTCCGAGCTGTTTCTATTAATGCCAAGAAGGTGGGCAGCTTGTGATTAACTAGAAACATTTTGTACCAACTCAATGCCCCTTCTAGACAGATTTGAACTAGATAACTCTCCTCCACTGCTTCATGGCAATCCACAGCCTTGTCCTGAAACCTGTTGACATAGTCAAGGATGTCTTCACTTTCTTGCTGCTTTTCTTTACACAATGTAAGTGTGGTCACCTTCTCCGCCACTTGAAAGAACTTAGAGTGGAATTTGTTGACCATTTCCTCCCAACTTCGGACAGAGTTTGGAGCCAAATTAACATACCAACTATATGCTCGGTCAGTGAGGGACTTAGAGAATTCTCTCAGCTGGAGGACGTGGTTTGGACCATGAATACCCAGAGTCTCGATGAATCGCACAACATGTTCTCGAGCATTTCCTTGTTTGCCATCGAATTTAATGAACTTCGGCACTGTGTACCCCTCAGGGTATGGATAACTCAGCACCTCAATAGGGTAAGGCTGCTTGACATCCGGATCAGGTAAAGAGGGTAAAGTCCTCTTGCCTCGTTCGAGATCGAACATGGCTTGCACATCGGCGAGAGTGAGAAACTGTTGAGGGAGAGAGTTTGATGGTGGTATTCCCGGAACTTGGCTTATGGACCCGAAGACTGAGCTAGGGGCGACTTGGCCATTTTGGTGCTGCGAATTCATCATTGGTGAGGACATTTGACGATACTGGCCATCAGTGCCTATAGACAAGCCAGTTAATGATGGGACATTGAATTGAGGCCCGTAAAGTCCACTGCACGGCGCCGCTATATCGGGTTATGCTTGCATATTTGTTTTTGGTACCAAAGAAGGCCCGCTTGGTGCTTGAGTAACATTCACTGGTGGCGTAACAAGATTAGGTACGAGCAGAGCTCCCTTTTGCGCCATCATGCCCCTTGTATTTGCCTGGATACCAACAGTCGCCGAAGCCCCATTCATTACACCAGAACCTCCCCTAGTCACCATTGGATCTTGGCTTGGCACGCCATGGAGCTCGGGCGTAGGCAAACTGCTGCCGCCTACTGTAGTTTGAGCATGTGTTACTATGGCCGTGTTGCCATGAGCCATGGGCTGAGTGGCGCCTACTTCTCCTTGGATTTGATTTTGCGCTCTGGCGAGAATGACTCCACCACCAACTTGATTTCCGTTTGGTGCCGGTGCAAAATTAGAACTCATCACCAACATGGTGTGAGTGAGATTCTGAAGAGTGGTAAGAATCTCTTGCTGAGTATTTTGAAGTCCTTGAATGGCTTCAAGCAAAAGTGGTTGATCTGGAGCCATGGTCCTGTCATCACCACCATTAGAGGATCCTTGTTGGCGAACTTCATCTTCTCCCGCCATCCTTTTTGGAGTTGTGTGGATTCCAGATCTCGTTGAGACCATTAACCAATCCGCCTCCCCAGCAGAGTCGCCAAATGTATGAAAGGGGTTCAAGAAAGTAGTTAGAAAATTCGAAGATCCTTGAAGAACAACTTCGAATTCTCTAGAAGATGATGAGAGGCTTAGATTCTTCAATAGTCTCAACTCAAGAACACAAGAGTAAAGGAGATGATGGAGATAAGAGATTGGGTGAAGAAGAAGGCAAAGTGGCTAGAGAGAGAATAATGGCAAGGCTCTCCCATGGATCTCCCACTTTCGCTCTCAAGGTTGATAATGGAGAAGGGAAATTAGTTCTTTCCCAAGAGTTAAATCTCCAAAATCCATCCCTTGTAAAGCTATGGGTGGGTGCTATTTATAGGCACCTCATGATGTAGAATGGAGCCCATGTGCAAGGCACATGGGGAATATTCTCTCTAACCACCTTGTCCGAGGAGGTGACCTCTCCGAGGATGAGAAAAACCCCGAAGAGGAGATCAACCCCTCGGTGAACCCTTCTTCTTAGCCACACCTAACCAATGATCCCCAATCATCCCAAAGGGTCAGGGGTAGTCCCAGAGGACGTCCTGCCGCAAAATATTGCCGAGTCTCATGGACCCCCCGGAGTCGTGCCACCTCGACCCGGGTATAAGCTAGTTTAACCGAAGAGTGAATTTATCTCCACTCACCGTCCTCGGAATCGGGTCCTTTGTTCAGACTCCATTACGCCCATGGTTCTGGTGCGTAGACCCCGGAAAGCTCCGATCCCGCAAGTGTTCTGGGGTTCATTAACGGAGCGACTTCTAGATTGCGTCTGAATCCGTTCGAAGCCAAGTGCTTCGGATCTCTAGGTTCGTGGATCCGAACCTTTTCGAGTCCGAGTGCCTCGGATCTCTAGGCTTGCTTAAACCCCTTTCAAGTCCGAGCCCAAGTAAGTCTCTAAGTTCGTGGATTCGAACCCTTTCGCGGCTTAGAGCGATTTAGCCCGTTTTATGGCGATAAATCCGGGCCCACCAACCTTTGACTATTGGGCCTAATTAATTTAGTGGGCCCAAATAGCTTCTCTTACAATTTTGAAATCAATTTCAGTGATGTAAATTATTCACTTTTTAAAACTTGTTGAGTATAATATTCATGTAAAAAATCAAAATGATTGAATATCAGTAACTATATATTTAAATAATATTTATTTTGAAAAAATAAACAATAAAAATAATTTTAAGAATGGTAATTTATTTTTTATAATACAAATGTAATTTAAATATATAATTATTGATATTCAATCATTTTATTTTTTTACATAAATATTGTATTTAACAAATTCAAAAAAATTTGATTCTAAATTAGACATACTAAGCATAAACACTCTCTCCAATTAAAATGATCAATGTGAGAGAAATGAACCCATAAACATATTATATTCTTAGGAAGAACCTTATGTTTGTTGACAATTAATTTACGGAAAATATTTTAAATTTTTAAAATAACTCTCACAATGATATGTTAAAGATAGATGTCAAATTCTAATTTGTTAGAGCATCTCCAATGGATGGCTAAATTAGCTGCCAAAGCCATAATATACCAGCTTGGGCAATCTTGGCTTCTCCAATGACATGCTATAACAGCTGCCAAATTTGGCAACTACCAAATCATATGCCAAATTTGGCAGCTACTTTGGCAGCTGCCAAATCTGCCAAGTCACTCAAAATTAAACTGTTTTCTTCCTTCCCTCCTTCCCTCCTTCCCTTTCAGTTGGGATTTTCCAAAATGCTTGAAGTTTTTTATAAAAGAAATAAAATTCACCATGTCATTTAAAACAGAAATCATCACAAATTAATCAGAATGAACAAGAATTTCAGCAAATTCATCAATATTCATACCAAATTCATCAAGAATTTCAGCAAATTCATCAATATCAATATTCACAAATTCATCAAGAATTTCAGCAAATTCATACCAAATTCATCTTAAAAAATTTAAGCAATATGAACAAGAATATCAACAAATTTCAGAAATACCAACAGCAATATCAAATTAATTTCAGCAATATCAACAAATCAACAGATTTCAGAAATAACAGATTTAAAAAATTTCAGGAATACCAACATAAGTAATCTCAAATTAATTTCTCAAATAATCCATTATGAGTTTTGGAAGAAAAATACCTGGATTTGATGGGTGCTACGGCTTTGATCTGAAAAGGGTTGAAGAGAGAGAGAGAGAGAGAGAGAGAGAGAGCTTCGGATGAAAGAAGATGGCGGATGATCATTGATCCGAAGATGAAGTGGATGATCATTGATCCAAAGATGAAGTGGAAGAGGAGGACTGATCCGAAGCTGATTTGAAGTGGATGATCATTGATCATGAATTCGACTCTCATCTTCACTGATCTGAAGCTGATCCGAAGTTCATCCGAAGCTCTCTCCCTCTGATCTTCACTGATCCGAGAAACAGGGCTAATCTGAAGCAGAGATCCGAAGCTCTCTCCCTCTGATCTTCACTCATCCGAAGTTCACTGATCTGAAGCAGAGATCTGAAGTGTTTCGAAGCTCTCTCTCTCTGATCTTCTTTGAAGTTTATCCGAAGTGTGCTATCTCTCTCTCTGAAGTTTCGAAGCTCTCAAATTTTTTAGAGTAGATCTGGAAACTTTCCTAACTTTATTGAACTTCGAAGACCAGATTTTTCCACATGATTGATCTCAGTCGTTGATTAATAACAATCCAACGGCTAAGATCCAAATGTGCTACTTTATTCATTAAAAATAAATAAAAATTAAATAAAAACATAAGTGAAACATATCTACAACGGCTCTTTTTTATGTTAAAATGGCTATAAAAAAACGGCTCTTTTTTTTTTCCTATAAATACAAACCTTCTCTCCTATCTTTTTACTCAATTTCATTTCACAACAAACTTTCTAAATTACATTTTAATTTATATTTTCTTTACACAATCGGCATGGAAGGTTCATCAAAAATAAAGAAAGGAAAATCACTCACCATTGCTGAAGATATGGCACTTTGTAAAGCTTGGTGTCACATTTTTGAAGACCCAATTGTTGGCAATTCACAATCTTATACTCACTTTTGGAGGAGAATTTATGAAAATTATTGCACCCTTCAGAATGATCAGTCAAGAACACAAGTTTCTATCCAATCTTGATGGGGTACAATCATGAAATGTTCTAACAAATTTCGTGGATGTGTAGCGCAAGTCGAAAATCTACACCCAAGTGGGATGTCTCAAGTTGATCTAGTAAAATTTCATCTTCATTTATTACGTTAGTTTTTTATTTTATTTTATTTCGTCTCATATAAAAATTAAATAGTTACTTAATTTAATATTTTATTGATACAGATGCTTCAAGCAAAACTTTTATACCATGAAGATGAAAAGAAACATTTTGCTTTTAAACATTGTTGGTCAATCTTGCAAAACAATATCAAGTGGCAAGATGTAGCTCCTACGAATACGGTGAAGTCAAGGATACATACACCGTTTTCCCCTAATTCAGCCCCCGATTTCCCTATAGATAACTGCATTTCTCTTGAAGATGACACCAATCCAAGTGTTGGTAACAATCCAACTGTCGGTGAGGGCAGTGTCTCTGCAAGGGGTAAAAGGCCTATGGGTAGGAAAGCTTCAAAAGAATTATTTCGGAGAAATCAAGTGGTTGAAACTGAAGTCCAAAAAATGAGCATACAATTGGAGACTTTAACTAACACCTTGCTGAGAAGGAAAAGAAAAAAGATGAAAGAGAGGAAAAAATGATTTAAGCACTGTAGGAAATGAAAGAACTTGAGATCAGAAAATAAGAACATGAGATAATGACTACGGACATTTCTCTTTTGGACCCTCAGACAAAGGCATATCACACAATGCGAAAAAATGAGATTTTCGCCAAGTGGTCCTCAAATGTCAGCAGCCCAAATTACTATTTTCCCATGCCTCCTAATGAATAATTACGGGAATAATGTATTTTTAAATTTAGCAATGTCATTTAATTTTTGATGTAATTGTTAGTCTTTATTTGCAATGTAATTTTTAATTTGTAATGTCATTTCATGTTTTTATTTTTTATTTTTTAGTATTTTCTGCAAAACAATGTAATATTATTTTTTCAATGTATAATGTTGAGTAATTTGTATTATAATTTAATTTTTTCAATAAAGTATAATGCAAAAAAATAAATATATTTTTTCAAATGAAGGCAATAAAAAGACAAAATACGTTAACTGACATTAAATGAAGATAATTTTATTATAATAAAAAGACATTACCTGACATTAAATGACATTAATTGTCATTAAAAAGATAAAATACAAACTTAGGCCTCGTTTGGGAACAAGCTAATTTAGTAATTTTTTGACTATTTGGCTAAAATATGAGCTAAAAAAACTAGTATGTTTGGAATGAATTTTTTGCTTTTTACGAAAAGACGTGCAAAAAGTAAAGAGAAAAGAGAATCTTTAACTTTTTGATATGGGTTGTTGGCTTTTTGATTTTTTTAGTGACTTTTTGGCTAAAAAAGCCACTTGCCAAACGAGGCCTTAATCCTACTCTCTAGCTCGGGACCACAAGTGTTCAATTAGATCATTACGAATTGCATTATGGCCTTCAGTAGATCTAATCCTCTGCCTATTTAACATAAATTGAGCATACTCCTCATTCGGATCTCGTGACACTTGACAACAGGTATTACTGGTATCAGTCTGAAGTTATGCTGCACTGCGTTCATTTTCTAGAATATCACGCTTGTCTTCAATGATCATATTGTGCAAAATAATGCACGTCTTCATGATGTAGTACAAATCCCCATCACTCCAACCTCTAGCTGGAATTCAGACAATATTAAATCGTGCTTGGAGGACTCCAAATGCCCTTTCGACATCTTTCCGACATGCCTCCTGCATCCTCGCAAATAGTTGTCTCTTTGCACCTTAAGGTTGAGATATTGTTTTCACAATAGTTGCCTAACGAGGATAGATACCATCTGCAAGATAATACCCCATGGTGTACGCGTGATTATTGATGGTGTAGTTGGCAGTAGGGGCACGTCCTCTAGTTAATTCAGCAAATAAAGGCGACCTGTCAAGAACAGTAATATCATTTAGCAAGCCAGACATGCCAAAAAAAGCATGCCAAATCCACAAGTCATAGGAGGCAACTGCTTCAAGTACAACTGTTGGTTTGTGGTAGTGTCCAGTGTAAGCACCGGCTTGCGCAGTTGGACATTTGTCCCAACGCTAGTGCATACAATCCAAGCTTCCTAACATTCCAGGAAACCCGCGTTGCTCTCTCTCTTGCAATAATCTGGCGACATCTGCTTCATTTGGAGATCTTAAGTAAACAGCTTCATACGTAGCAACAATTGATCTGGTAAAAAAATTCAAGGCGGCAATTGCAGTACTTTCACTGATTCTAATGTACTCGTCTACAGCATCAGCAGGCACGCCGTACTGCAGGATTCGAAGTGTTACAGTCATCTTCTGTACACCGGATAATCCAAGAGCACCAGTGGCATCACGAGTTTGAATGAAGTACTCATTCACTTGTTGAATATCATGTAAGATACTAACAAACAATGGCCGCCTCATTCGAAAACGTCTTCGGAAGTATTCTTCTGGATAGACAGGATTATCTGCAAAATAATCTCTATAAATTTGTTTGTCGCCTTTAACCCTCTCATGATTAATGTGTTGACAACCATTTGTGGAACCAACACGTATGGTTGGTTGGTTTAGGCTTAACGTCTGTATTCTTTGTTGTTGCGTTGCGAATAGTTGCATCATGATGATATCATTATCAGATAATGAAGATTCATCAAAATCTCCATTGAATATGGCTTTAGTAAAATTGTTCATTGTAGGTAGATGGGTGAGTGGGTGAATATGAAAATTGTAGAAAATCTGCTAGGTGAGTACAAAGAGTTTAGAAGATATGAAAATGATGAATAGGTGAATATGAAAATTGTAAAAAACCTTGTGTTGTATTAATAGAGAAAATGTGGATGGGTGAATGATGGATGGTTGTTGGGTGGGTGGATGAATAATGGATGGTTATTGGATGGGTAGATAAATAATCGGTGGTTGTTGGGTAGGTGGATGAATAATGGATGGTTGTTGGGTGGATAGTTGTTAGTGAAAGAATGCTGGGTTAATAATGGATGGTTATTGGTGGTTGGTTGTTGGTAGATAATTGGTGATTGTTTAGTTTTTATGTGTAGTTAAAAAAAATTATTAAATATGTTATGATATGTTTTTTGGTGGGGTGAATTAATCAAACAATTTTTTTCTACCAATTTTTCATTTTTTTTTATTTTTTATATTTGTCTAGTTGGGAATAATATAAATATATAATTTTTTTAACAAACAGGTAAAAAAATGTCACAAAAGACAAAAAATAAACAAAAATAAAATCACAAAAAAACCTATATCCAAACAACACCAACATACTTGGAGGGAAAATTGGTTGAGATTTGTCAAAAATAACAAATGACCATTGGACCACCATTGCTACAATTTGACAAAATAATTGTCACGACCCAAACCCGCCCCTATGGGTTTAACACCGTAACCGGCCAGTAATCCGATGATTACCGAAGGCCTGCTTAACAGTAAAACAGTAATACAGAGTTCAGGGGCTAGCGGAAGCCAAAACAGTAATTAAAAGATGTCCAATGGGCGGTGACAGTTCGTATGCAAAAAGATTTTTTTTATAACATATTCACATAAACAAAACAGTATGTACATACCTCATATACAGATATTCAGGTCAGGGGCTACATCCCTAACATAACAGTACAGTATAGGTACAGTCTATACAGTATTACAAAAAAACAGATACAAAAAGGGGAAAATCTAAAACACCCCAAAAAGCCCTAGCTTGAAGAACTTGGAACCTCTCAGTGAGGCACAGTGGTTGGCTTTGACAAAACGGGAGCTTAGCCTGACGCTTCTAGCAACGGTTCAGTGCCTGAACACCTACATATATATATGAGCAGTGAGCTAAATCCCAGTGAATAACATATGCGTAAAGAGGTTAAGAATGAATGTCCTTTCAGTATTGAAAACAATCATTTATCAGTATAACAGTTATTCGATCATAGCAGTCATAAGTGGTACATCCAATAGCAAACAGTACAGTAGGTCTTAACAGACCGAATAGTCAGTTGATGGCCATCATATCAGTAAACAGTAGTGGTTCTAGACATGGGAACCGACATAGATCTCTGTAACAGTAGCAGTAACAGTTCAGTAACAGTAAATTGCTATGGATGCCACGAATACAGTTCACAAATAAGACAAACATTCATTCGGTAAACAGTGTCATTTCATAAAGCAGTACAGTCATTTGTTCAGAAAATAATCTCAATTGAACATATCTTTATAACATTGTTACTCACAGAGTTCTGGGTTACAGATAAGCTAGTGCGCGTCCTTGGATGCCAACCCTACACAGTTACAGGATGAACACACACTAAGTCACATACTTGGGAATCGAAGACTTAGTCCCGACTTAGACTCGGTGTGGTTTTACATCAATATTCTCCTTAAGATGCCTTAAACATGCCCTAGGAATGCCTAAGATGGAAAGAGGATGTAAAGATGTACTTATAAACACTTTTCAAAATTTTTAGAAAATAGGGGTCTCGCTCGAGCATGGCTTTCTACGCTCGAGCAGACATGCAGACAAAGGAGCTCCGCTCGAGCATGACTTCCGTTGCTCGAGTGGACTGCAAGCTACAGTAAAAATACTGGATGCTCAAAATTCACGCTCGATGGGCGCTCGACCCCCGCTCGAGCGTGAGACACAAGTCCTCGCTCGAGCGTGAACTATCTCGCTCGAGCAGACTGTAAACTCATGCAAAGAACTGGATACACGCATTTCACGCTCGAGCGTCACTTTCCTCGCTCGAGCAGACGGCGTGATCTCAGATTGTACGCTCGAGCGTGGAGTTCCTCGCTCGAGCGTGGGTCCAAAATCTGGAAATTCCATATTTGAACCTCAAGCTCAAAATCAAGTTTCAATACACCAAATTCGATCCTTTTGGGCTAATTTTTTGGAAAACACTTTAAAACTCATAATATAACATGATTTAAAGCTCAATTTGTAAAATCAAGACCCAAAGGTAAGTCAATTAAACCTAATTTCAAACCAAACTTCAAGAACAACTTCAAATGTAACATGCATGTGTTCAATCAAATTCAAAGCTTCGATTACTTGCTCAAATGAGCTCAATTGCCTCAAAAACAAGATGAATTCATAGACTAAGCTCAAAATATGAATATGCATGTGGAATTTACGAACTACAACCTCAAACCTTCACAATATGTACATGCATGCATGGATTAACTCATAATTCAACACAATAAGCCAATTCTAGACTTAACTCACTAGACTTCCATGAACCATGCAAGAAAGAACTTGGATTCACAAATTAAATGATGAATATCCTACCTTAGGTTCTCAATTTCAAGTGTAGAAGCTCAATATGCAAACAATTCTTCAATTTTCCTAAGCCTCCAAGCCAATTTTGTTGAAGTTACTTCCTTCTCTCTAATTCTCTCTTCCTAGTCGGTTTTGTCAAGGAAATGGGCTGAAGAAATGTTGTATCAACATGTATGAAGTGAAGAGGGGTTGCCTAGATAAGTCCACTAGGTGGAAAATGTGAAAATAAGTCCAACTCTTATAATTTATCAATATTTAATCTAATTTAATCATACCAAAACACATTTGAATTAAATATATCATAAAATCACATTAATTCTAATTAGCATAAAACACTAATCAATTTCAGATTCGGCCGCCGATAAGGCCTTCAACTTTCAGTTTAAAACACAAAACATGAACAGATAATTTAGCAATCAATCAGATAGACACGAAATTAAACTAATACACTCAATCAATCCGTTCAGAATTTCAGTCAATCAGTCAATTAACATGCTTAATCATAGATTAGCACTAATCAGTGGTATTATCAGTAAACGGTGGTGAGGGTTGTCACAGTCTCCCCTCCTTATAAAGAGTTTGGTCCTCCAAACTCGAATTGCCTTCATTCTGAAAGAAAACAGGATTCAGTGGGAACAATTCAGGATATCTTTTGATCATATCGTCTTCCCTTTCCCAAGTGGCATAAATGCCACCATGGTTTTTGTCACGACCCGCTCCCCGTACCCAAGGGTTAAGCATCGTGATGGCCAGTAACTGAGGTTATCTCCGGCCAATTCTTAGACAAATAAATAAACGCAAGCGGAAGTAATATTTAAATAAAGATACCAAAATAATCATTGGAGTTTCTATTTTTATTACAAAATTTATTGACTAAAAAGGCCGATATTTACGTTGAAAAATATCATAAAAGTGTTGTGTATGTCTATTCCGCAGCCCCGCATCTAAGATTTTCCAGAATCTATTTCTGAATTGCATGTTTCCTGAAAATGGGTAAAAAACTATAAGCACATGGCAGAGTGAGAAATATTATACCAAGAGTATAAGGGACACAAAATAACTATGGATCGTTAGTTAGGCCAAAACATTTATATAAACAAATCATTTAAGTAGCAGAAATCGTTTAAGTAGCAGAAACTGAAATACAGATATTATATAAATATAAAACTATAACCATGGTATAGGACAGAACAGAACAAAGGTCACAGAAGTGACAGTCAGAACAGAGGTACGGATTCAAGAGGTGGTTCGTACGAATTCTAGAGGTGGCTCCCACAATAGTGTAGCATTTAGTTCTGCACAGCACTTTGGTCCGCACAGAACAGAGGTACGGATTCTAGAGGTGGCTCCCACAATAGTGTAGCACTTAGCTCTGCACAGCACTTTGTTCCGCACAAAACAGAGGTCAATGGATCCATGACAGACAGAGGACCACAAAGTGATCAAACAGAAGCTAATGGTTATTTAAGTCCCCCAAGGCGTAGGACTCTCGTGGTGGTACTTACAAAACATAATTGTATATAAGATCATAGCCAAATATTCTTTAAAATATAAACAAACATATCCATGGGTTTCTTTTTCACAAATAGGGTTCAGAAATAAAACCACGTAACTGAAACCTTTATAAAACATAACTTTTATTAAAAACATAACTTGTATAAAATAAGTATGATAAGTTAAAACATACGTAAAATACATTTTGGTGACTCAAGGTATAATATGACTCACCTTAACTTTAATACCTTACTCTTTATTTCCACTATTGAAGACCCTTTTAGCTTCCATCATTTTCTTTTCCTTTTCTTTCCTCTCTTTCTTTTCTTTTCTCTCTCTTTTCTTTTCTTCTTTCTTTCTGTTTCTTTTTCTCTTCTTTCAGCCGAATCACCTCCCTATTTATAGGGAGGTGAACCCAGTCTTTACTCAACACGTGCCCCTTTCCAAATCAATAGGCAGATTCGATTATAATTATATAGATTCGTTCTTATCCTTAATAGATATTTAAGATAATTACCATTTAACCCAACATTTTAATATAATTATATAAATAAAATAATTCTTAATTAAATTACACTTTATCATATACCAATAGAAAATAAATTATTTATTTTAGTATCACACCAATTATTATTCTTATTTATATTATCTATATTATTATTATTTATATTTTGACCCCTAAACTTTTAATAATTATATTATTTTACAAAATTACGCATAATAGTATATAATAAATTATATATTTTTCGAACTAAGATTAAATAATATTAGTATAAATTCTACAGAATAATTAAAAATCTGGGTTGTTACAATCTTCCCTCCTTTTAAAATTTCGTCCTCGAAATTTGTCATATGTAAGTTATCCGCTGCGCACTCTGATAAATATATGCTAGATGATTAATCTAATAGAAAATATTACCTCAAAAAAAAATTTTATCAAAAATAACTCACTGTCTAGTTGTCAAAAATTAGTTTGGGCCAAAATGAGAAATAATTGGTGACTTTAAAAACGTTTTACTCGTTTTGTTTACGATAAAAATAAATAAAAAAATAAAATAAAATGAGAATACAATGAGAGAATCATATACAGGAGATGAACTTTTCATTGATGGGAAATAATTTTAAAATTAGTATCTTTATAATTTGAACCCACTTTTAAAAAACATGAAAATAAAATTTTTTTTTTTTTTGAATGCTGAACTAAAAATTATATATATTTAATTATATTATAATTTTGGTGGGTGCTTGAGCCCGATATCCTTCTTTTCTTGTCATTCTTTTACTATAACAAATATAAATTATATCTAATATCCTTCACAAATTAGGCACACTAAAAAAATTTATTATATATATATAATCATATAAAATTATAATATAATTAAATCGACTAATAAAATATTATATTTAGGTACTAATTACCCATTATCCCACTTCTTAAATGTGCATGTGTCCTACGCTCCAATGATGATTTTCTTTTTTTTTTTTATAAACCATTGCTCTAATACCATTTGTCACGACCCGCTCCGCGTACCCAAGGGTTAAGCATCGTGATGGCCAGTAACTGAGGTTACCTCCGGCCAATTCTTAGACAAATAAATAAACGCAAGCGGAAGTAATATTTAAATAAGGGTACTAAAATAATCATTGGAGTTTCTATTTTTATTACAAAATTTATTGACTAAAAAGGCCAATATTTACACAGAAAAATATCATAAAAGTGTTGTGTGTGTCTATTCCGCAGCCCCGCATCTAAGATTTTCCAGAAGCTATTTCTGAATTGCACGTTTCCTGAAAATGGGTAAAAAACTATAAACACATGGCAGAGTGAGAAATATTATACCAAGAGTATAAGGGACACGAAATAACCATGGATCGTTAGTTAGGCCAAAACATTTACATAAACAAATCATTTAAGTAGCAGAAATCGTTTAAGTAGCAGAAACTGAAATACAGATATTATATAAATATATAACTATCACCACGATATAGGACAGAACAGAACAAAGGTCACAGAAGTGACAGTCAGAACAGAGGTACGGATTCAAGAGGTGGTTCGTACGAATTCTAGAGGTGGCTCCCACAATAGTGTAGCATTTAGTTCTGCACAGCACTTTGGTCCGCACAAAACAGAGGTCAATGGATCCATGACAGACAGAGGGCCACAAAGTAGTCAAATAAAGGCCAATGGTTATTTAAGTCCCCCAAGGCATGGGACTCTCGTGATGGTACTTACAAAACATAATTGTACATAAGGTCATAGCCAAATATTCTTAAAATATAAAACAAACATATTCATGGGTTTCCTTTTCACAAATAGAGTTTAGATAATAAAACCACGTAACTGAAACCTTTATAAAACATAGCTTTTATTAATATACTAATAAAACATACTTATATAAAATAGATTTTGGTAAGTCAAAACATATGTAAAATACATTTTGGTGACTCAAGGTATAATATAACTCACCTTAACTTTAATACCTTACTCTTTCTTTCCACTATTGAAGACCCTTTTAGCTTCCATCATTTTCTTTTCCTTTTCTTTCCTCTCTTTCTTTTTTTTTTCTTTCTCTTTTCTTTTCTTCTTTCTTTCTGTTTCTTTTTCTCTTCTTTTAGCCGAATCACCTCCCTATTTATAGGGAGGTGAACCCAGTCTTTACTCAACACGTGCCCCTTTCCAAATCAATAGGCAGATTCGATTATAATTATATAGATTCGTTCTTATCCTTAATAGATATTTAAGATAATTACCATTTAACCCAACATTTTAATATAATTATATAAATAAAATAATTCTTAATTAAATTACACTTTATCATATACCAATAGAAAATAAATTATTTATTTTAGTATCACACCAATTATTATTCTTATTTATATTATCTATATTATTATTTATATTTTGACCCCTAAACTTTTAATAATTATATTATTTTACAAAATTACGCATAATAGTATATAATAAATTATATATTTTTCGAACTGAGATTAAATAATATTAGTATAAATTCTACAGAATAATTAAAAATCTGGGTTGTTACAGTTTTGCCAGTCAACTTTCACTAACGGAATTTCTTTGTTCCTTAACTTCTTGATCCGTCGGTTTACAATCTGGATAGGCCGCTCTTCATAAGTGTAGTCATCATTTAGCACTACATGGGTAGGCTCAATCACATGGAAGGGATCCCGAAGGTAATCCCTCAACATTGAAATGTGGAACACGTTATGCATATGCTTCATTTCAGGAGGAAACGCTACTTGATACGCCACTGGATTGATTTTCTCAATAATCTCATACGGTCCGACATACCTCGGCGCTAACTTGCCTTTTACCCCAAAACGGGTCTGCCCTTTCATCGGTGTCACTTTAACAAAAACATGATCACCTACTTCATACTCTCTGTCTCGCCTTCGGACATCCGCATAGCTTTTCTGTCGGCTTTGTGCGGTTTTTAGTCTCTGTTGAATCAGTTTCACCTTTTCAGTGGTTTCATGTACAATTTCGTGCCCAAGCAAAGGCCCATCTCCAACTTTTGCCCAGCAAATCGGAAAACGACATTTTCTGCCATACAAAGCCTCGAAAGGAGCCATACCAATGCTCGAATGAAAGCTGTTATTGTAGGCAAATTCAGTTAAAGGTAGATGACTTTCCCAATTTCCTTGGAAATCAAGAACACACATCCGCAGTAAATCTTCCACAGTCTGGATGGTTCTTTCTGACTAGACATCTGTTTGAGGATGAAAGGCATTACTTAATCTCAGTTCAGTACCCAATGCTGTATGTAGGCTTTGCCAAAATCTCGATGTAAACTTCGAGTCCCTATCAAAGACAATGGACACAGGCACTCCATACAATCTAACAATCTCATTAATATAGATTACAGCCAATTTGTCCGCATTATAAATTGTTTTGACAGGTAAGAAATGAGCAAATTTAGTCAGTCTATCAACAATAATCCAAATTGAATCCATACCTTTACTGGAGCGAGGTAAACCAACAATGAAATCCATAGTGATATGTTCCCATTTCCACTCCGGTATCGGTAAGGGTTGCAGTAAGCCTGCGGGTCGTTGATGTTCGGCTTTAACTTGTTGGCAATGAAGACATTTCGACACAAAGTCAGCAATTTCTTTCTTCATCCTCGGCCACCAGAAATTCAGTTTCAGGTCTTGGTACATTTTCGTATTCCGTGGATGGATAGACAGTTTTGAATTGTGGCCTTCTTGCAAAATTCTTCTTTTCAGTTCAGAATCACTCGGTACACACAATCTTCCCTGGAATTTCAACACATTATTCTCAAATTTGAAATTCGGCCTCGGTTTGGATTCCTGTTCTTCAATGATCTTCTTCAAGAAGTCATCATGTTACTGCTTCTCTTTAATTTCCTCAATCAGTGCCGGTTGAGCAGAAATGGCAACTAATGTTCCACCTTGTTCACGCAAAACGATTTCAATTTCAAATCTTTCAAGGTCACAAAGCAATTCTTTCTGCCCGGTGAGTAAACAAGCTAAATTTCCAATCGATTTCCGGCTCAGTGCATCAGCAACAGTGTTAGCTTTTCCTGGATGGTACAGAATTTACAGTTTGTAATCTTTTATCAGTTCTAGCCATCTTCGCTGCCTCATGTTCAGTTCTTTCTGTGTGAAGAAGTATTTCAAACACTTGTGGTCTGTATACACCTCACATATCGCCCCATAAAGGTAGTGACGCCAAATCTTTAGTGCAAACACTACTGCAGCAAGTTCCAGGTCATGGGTTGGGTAGTTCTTTTCATGTGGTCTCAATTGTCGAGAAGCATACGCAATCACTTTACCATTCTGCATTAAAACACATCCCAAACCCTTATAAGAAGCATCACTATATATAGTATAACCATTCGTACCTGAGGGTAAGGTGAGAATCGGTGCAGTCACTAGTCAAGTTTTCAACTCCTGAAAGGCTGATTCCCTCTGGTCGGTCCAGTCAAATGATGTCCCTTTCTGAGTCAGTTGTGTCAGTGGTAGGGCAATTTTGGAGAAATCTTTGACAAACCTTCTGTAATACCCGGCTAAGCCTAGAAAACTTCGGACTTCGGTAACATTTGTCGGTCTAGGCCAGTTCACTACTGCTTCAATTTTTTACGGGTCAACTATAATACCATCCTTACTGATCACATGTCCCAAAAACATCACACTATCTAGCCAAAATTCACATTTAGTTAGTTTTGCAAAAAGTTTCTGTTCTCTTAGGGTCTGTAGGGCAATGTTCAAATGACGTTCATGTTCCTCTGCGCTTTTGGAATAAATTAAAATGTCATTTGTGAATACGACAATAAAATCATCTAGGAATGGTTTGAATATTCTGTTCATGAGGTCCATAAATGTAGTAGGTGCATTGGCAACTCCAAAAGGCATAACTAAGAATTCGTAATGTCTGTACCTCGTTCGAAAGGCAGTCCTTTCAATGTCCCCTGTCTTGACTTTCAACTGGTGGTATCCAGATCTAAGGTCAATTTTGGAGAACACTTGGGCACCCTGTAACTGGTCAAATAAATCATCAATGCAAGGCAATGGATATTTATTTTTCATTGTTACCTTGTTCAGTTCACGGTAGTCAATGCAGAGTCTCAGTGAGCCGTCTTTCTTTTTCACAAATAAAACTGGTGCGCCCCATGGTGAAGTACTAGGCCTGATGAACTTCTTATCTAACAGTTCTTGCAACTGAATTTTCAATTCTTTCAGTTCAGTAGGTGCCATTCTGTACGGAGCTTTAGATACTGGTTGTGTACCCAAAATCACATCAATGGTGAACTCAATCTCCCTATCAATCAAATCCCTTGGCAAATCATCTGGAAAAACATCTGGGAATTCTTTGACTATAGGAATACTGTTCACATCAGTGTTAGCATCAGTAGGTACAGTCAATACAGAACATAGATACCCCTTACACCCCTTTCTAATCAGTTTAGAAGCTTTCATGGATGAAATCAGATATGGGGGAGGTACTACTCCAACTCCATTAAACACAAATTCAGGCAATCCAGGTGGACGGAAAACGACTTGTTTTGTTACACAGTCTATGGTGGCATGATATTTCGTTAACCAATCCATCCCCAATATCGCATCAAAATGATCAATGTTCAATGGCAGTAAATCAATATACGAATGAAAATCTTCAACAATAATTTCACATACAGGGTACATATAAGTACAAGTCATGGATCCCCCAACAGGTGAAGATATAGCTAACAAGTAATTCATGGGTTCCAACGGTCTATTCAATTTTCGCGAAAAAAGCATGCGATACATATGAATGTGTAGACCCCGAATCAATCAGAACATATGCATTTTGAGCACAAATTGAAAGTATACCTGACACAACGGTCTCGGTATTCTGCACATCTCCTGGTACGAGTGCAAACAGTCGGCCTTGTCTGATAGGCTCTTTTCCAATGGCTTTAGGGTTGGGTTTCGGTGCAGCAGTTGATGCTGCGGTGCTGGCTGCAGCTTTACTATTGCCCGGAGGAGTGGAAGGGCAATCTTTAACCATGTGGCTCCCCTTGCCACACCTGAAACAAGCACCTGAAATTTTATAACAAACCCCTTTATGTTTCTTACCACATTCAGAACATGGCGGTATGGAACTATTTCCTTGGCTAGAAATGGTTGTTGACCCCATATTTTGCTTTTTGTTCAATGGGTTGTTTCTGCCTTTCTTGAACTTAAAACCCCGTCTCTTACCACACCATTCCGACGCCGGTGTTTCAGTCTGTTTCAATGCTTCAATATTTGATTCAGCCATTATTGCTCGGTCAAGAACATCTACATACTTCAGTAGCTTCAGAACATTTATTCTGTCAAGAATTTCTACATTAAGGCCGCCCTCAAACTTCCTGGCCTTTTTGTAATCAGTATCAACCATGTGCGGTGCATATCTGGCGAGTTCAGTAAACTTGGACTCATACTCAGCCACGGACATGGTACCTTGTCTCAACTGTTCAAACTCGGTTACCTTACGGTCTCTGACACACTGTGGGAAGTATTTCTCAACAAAGGCTCCTTTAAACTGAGCCCAATTCATAGCAGCATTGGTGTCGCGGACCAGCATCCACCACCTTCTAGCCTCTTCTTGTAAGATGAAGGTAGCCAGTAGCACTTTGTGTGTTTTCAGAACACAGAAACACTTCAAATAATTTTTCTGTTTCTAGCACCCATGCTTCGGCCATCAATGGTTCAAGGCCTCCCTGAAATGATGGCGGTTTCATCTTACTGAACTTTTGCGTTAGAGCAATTATATCCTCATTCACATTCGGTTCTGGCTGTACCGGAGGAGGTGGGGGCTGTTGGTTCTGTTGTTGTTGTCTTAGGGCCTCAGTTAACATTTCAACTGTTCTTTCTAATCTCGCCATTCTGGCGTCAGATGATTCAGTTTTCATCAACAGTTCTTGCATTATCCATTTCACTATATGTAACACGATAATAATAAACATAGGAAGTTGCATACTTTAAAACATATTAACACATTAGCACATATAATCATGTCATGTCCACACACACTTTTTCATGCTCATTGCAATGCCCTATTACCTTCTAGGACATCCTATAGCTCATTTGGGACACGTGTGTGCGGTATAACTCGTGGTTTAATATTGCTCTGATACCACTCTGTCACGACCCAAAACCCGCCCTTATGGGTTTTAGCACCGTAACCGGCCATTAATCTGATGATTACCGAAGGCCTGCTTAACAGTAAAACAGTAATACAGTGTTCAGGGGCTGGCGGAAGCCAAAACAATAATTAAAAGATGTCCAATGAGCGGTGACAATCTATATGCAAAAAGATTTTTTTATAACATATTCACATAAACAAAACAGTATGTACATACCTCATATACAGATATTCAGGTCAGGGGCTACATCCCTAACATAACAGTACAGTATAGGTACAGTTTATACAGTATTACAAAAAAAACAGATACAAAAAAAGGGAAAAATCTAAAACACCCCAAAAAGCCCTAGCTTGAATGACTTGGAACCTCTCAGTGAGGCACAGTGGTTGGCTTTGACAAAACGGGAGCTTAGCCTGACATTTCTAGCAACGGTCCCCGGTGCCTGAACACCTACATATATATATGAGCAATGAGCTAAAACCCAGTGAATAACATATGCGTAAAGAGGTTAAGAATGAATGTCCTTTCAGTATTGAAAATAGTCATTTATCAGTATAACAGTTATTCGATCATAGCAGTCATAAGTGGTACATCCAATAGCAAACAGTACAGTAGGTCTTAACAGACCGAACAGCCAGTTGATGGCCATCATATCAGTGAACAGTAGTGGTTCTAGACATGGGAACCGACAGAGATCTCTGTAACAGTAGCAGTAACAGTTCAGTAACAGTAAATTGCTATGGATGCCACGAATACAGTTCACAAATAGGACAAACATTCATTCGGTAAACAATGTCATTTCATAAAGCAGTACAGTCATTTGTTCAAAAAATAATCTCAATTGAACATATCTTTACAACATTGTTACTCACAGAGTTCTGGGTTACAGATAAGCTAGTGCGCGTCCTCGGATGCCGACCCTACATAGTTACAGGATGAACACACACTAAGTCACATACTTGGGAATCGAAGACTTAGTCCCCTACTTAGACTCGGTGTGGTTCTACATCAATATTCTTCTTAAGATGCCTTAAACATGCCCTAGGAATGCCTAGGATGGAAAGAGGATGCAAAGATGTACTTATAAACACTTTTCAAAATTTTCAGAAAATAGGGGGTCTCGCTCGAGCGTGGCTTTTCTACGCTCGAGCGGACATGCAGACAAAGGAGCTCCGCTCGAGCGTGACTTCTGTCGCTCGAGCGGATTGCAAGCTACAGTAAAAAATACTGGATGCTCAAAATTCACGCTCGACGGGCTCTCGACCCCCGCTCGAGCGTGAGACACAAGTCCTCGCTCGAGCGTGAAACTATCTCGCTCGAGCGGGACTGTAAAACTCATGCAAAGAAACTGGATACACGCATTTCACGCTCGAGCGTCACTTTCCTCGCTCGAGCAGACGGCATGATCTCAGACTGTACGCTCGAGCGTGGAGTTTCCTCGTTCGAGCGGGGGTCCAAAATTTGGAAATTCCAAATTTGAACCTCAAGCTCAAAATCAAGTTTTCAATACCACCAAATTCGATCCTTTTGGGGCTAATTTTTTGGAAAACACTTTAAAACTCATAATATAATGTAGATGTCCTCGAACGTCCCCGGGAAGGATGAAGTCCCCCTGTTACGTTCGTTTTGGGCTCACTACAGTTCAGGACTCAAATTGTCACGGTTCGTAATCTGAACCAAAGAGTCCAAATCCGGCAAATCGTTTTGAGAAAATAGATTTTTAGAAAGAAGTGCCAAACATGGACTGCTTTGCCAGATACAGAATTGCCACCTAAATATTTTATTTTGGGAAATTTAGGAAACCCTGACTTGTGCCTAAGGCCACGTGTCCGTCATCACCAAAGTTGCCTCGGCTCGGGAACTTGGGTACGATTGGGGAAGGTCACTTCGTGAGCACCCCCGCTCGCCCGATCAAAGATCGGCCTCTACTAACCATGATATCGAGTTTTGAAAACATTATGTGTTCTTATTCCGGTTATTAGCCTAGATTTTACTATGTGATGCGCACAGCATACAAGTATAGACTGGATCGCCTGAATTGGAACAAAATATTTGATGTTTGTTTATTTGAAAATGGTTTGATGGTGCTACTCGCAAGTAGGCTAAGACGTGGATTTGCCACCCTCGGGATGGGCTTAGAAAAGATGTTTTGCCACTATCTAGTGGGCTTAAAAACTCACAGTCAATGCATTGTTCCAATCCAAATAACCCAACCTTCACCCACAGGCATTTAGGCAGTTAATATCACATAAGCATATAGCCTCATGGTAAGCATGCTATCATGGCAGTCACTCACACACATGCTAGATGCTAAAACATAAAACTTACCGAGTACTCCAAGCCAAAGAAAGAAGCTAATTAGAAATCAATGCATGATCCTAACTATACAGAAATGCCTAATGCAACACATGCAAAATGCAACTACAAGCAAGCTTGGCTATTCTAAAGATGGCATGTGAAATGCTACAACTAACATGTATTCAACTCGGAATTGAAATACAAATGACGGTTAGTATGATGCGCCGAGCCCGGTGCATGCAAGACAGATGAATGAATGCAAACATGCTATCATACTGTATGCTAATTGAAACATGCCCTAATCTAACCATCATAAACTGGTAAATAAAAAGGGAGAAAGACATAGGGTTGGAAGACATACATCACACGCACGCACACTTATTACAACATTGCCCTCCGCTCGGAGGGTCCGAATAAATAATATACAGTCCCGAATAAATAGTACAGTCCCGAATAAATACAAAACCCTAATTAATTAACAAATTTAACTACGAAAGCAATGAATTGGCATGCAAGCCAGGGACTGCCTCAACTCTGATCCGGATGATGAATGATGCATGCTCGGGTTGCTTTGTGCGGAGAATCTCTCGCAATGCCCCGGTTTGCCTCTGTTTGCAATTGTTCTTGGAATGCGTGCCAGACTCCGGAAGGCTGCTGATTCTTGATTTGCTGCAACAGAGAGCAACAAAGGGGCATGGCAAAGTATTTTCACATATGTATGCATGACTACTCTTCGGGGAGTGTAGTCCTCAATCCTCGTGCCACCAATCACGCATCTCGATGCATGATGGCCGAGGAGTCGAATTGCACGACTCACTATGAAATTAATGCACATATGGACACAACAAGGCCTAGACTCCATTATGGGTAATCCGGAGTGTCGGCGACTGGGGAATTAAGACACGTTCCGTCACTCGGAGTACGAAACGTACCTCGTTTCCCGTGCTCGAGCTAACTCTTATCCCGAACACAATGCGATATGCATGACATGCATGAATGCAACTAAGATACAACCTAACATGCACAATGCTATGGAATGGCATACACGATGCACGAGGTAACATGGCATACACGATGCGCTAACATATAACCTAGCATACACAATGCCATGAAATGACATACACAATGCATAATGGACTTACACCAACACGAGTGGACCTCAGCCACACTCACATAAGTGGCCATAAGATGAAAATGAGACACTCGAAATACGTACACGCGTGCACGCAAACCGAGGACCGAACCTAAGGCACGAATGCCACTCTACCAAAGCATGGTAAGGCATGGAACATGGTATGCAAACAAGCAAATTTCAGCACTGAAATATGATGCTAAACGGCCCCGAATCATGAAAACATGGCACCCGATGCATGAGGTGAGACCCGAAACTCAAAACTAGGCACATGGAATGACTTACAGCTATACAAAGCATGCATTATTTGACTATGAAGCACAAATACAGAGGCAAGGCAGCCCCAAAACATGAACATTTCTAGTTCAAAGCATGGGCAAAAGATGTTAGCATGATGGACTAACATAGCATGCAAGATTGACTAGGAAACATGGTTTACATGGCAAGTATATGATGCACATAGAATCTCACCAAATCATCAAAAATCGGTGAACTAAACATGTGAAAATAGGCCCAAATAACCACTGAAATGAAACCAATACATGCAAAAATGATGAACTCCTTTAGAGGGCTATGCAAGGGATTCTTAAGCACATGCAAGATGGACACTTAGCATAGCCAAATCAACTCTGAAAATAAAATATGGTAGCTCCAAAACTCACCAAATTGACCCTGAAATTGGTCCCGGAAACATGCAAAGAAAGACCTCTTTGAAAGGCCTTGAATGGGATTGGTCTACACATGCATCATAGACATAAAATATGGCTAAAAGGGCCTTGGAAGCACCAAGGCAGACCTCAAAACTCACAGAATGAGACCTGAAACAAGACTTTGATGCATGCAAAATAGGGTCCCTTTGGAAGGCCTAAAAGATCCCCAAACAAGACAAGGAGAGAGGGGGTCACCCCCCTCTAATTTTGGTCCTCAAAAACACATTAAGGCCACTGAAAATCCACTGGATTTTAGTAGCTAAGAGGCCAAAACAAGGCCAATGCAAATGCTCACATGTATGGCTCTAATCATGAAGAGATGAAGCATGCATAGGGGAAGATGACCCCAAACAGAGAATAGACCTTAATAAAACATGAAGATGAGACTAAAACAAGATATTTTTCAGTTTATGACAACTCTAAAAAATGAACACAAGTAGGGCTAATCTATCATGCAAAAATGGGCCTAAAAGAGGGATTAGAGGCAAGGGACAGAAGTTGGCCCCAAATGGCAAAGATCCCTTAAACAAAGTTGAAGAGGGGCTCAAAATAAGGCACTTCTCAGTTTATAGAAAGCCACAAAAATGAACACAAGTAAGGCTCAACTATCATGCAAGAAAAGGGCCTAAAAGAGGGATAAATGGACAAGTGGCAGTAGATGGCCTCAAAAAGAGGAGAGCCCTTCAACAAAGTTGAAGAAGGGCTCAAAAAAATCCACTTTACAGTTTGTGACCAAGTCCGAAACAGCTCACAAATAAGCCTAAAATACTATGCAAAAATAGGCCTAAAAGAGAGTTAAAGAGGCAAGTGGTAGAAGATGGCCTCAAACAGGGAAAGACCCTTGATCAAACATGAAAAGGGGCTCAAAATATGATCATTTTCAGTTAGGGTCGGAGCCCAAAAATGTAAGCAACAAAGGCTTATATATGAAGCAAGAAAGTGCAAGTTTGAGGGAAATAGACTCTTACCCTAGAAGAGCAGCTTTCCAGCATGTTTTGATCCAAGATTCTGAACTTTCAACCTTCTCAAATGGCTTCCAAAGTGCTGGAATGGAGAATGGAGAATGGAGGTGTGTATCTAAGTGTTGTAGTGCAAAAGTGCAAAGAAATCCAACTCTAAAGCATGAAACACAAGCAATATAGAGAGAGACAGAGCCTGCGTTTGGTTGTGTTTTGTAAATGTGATTTGAGAGTATGAGTTGTATTTTGAGTTTGTGTGTTGTAGAATTATGATTTGAGTGTAGAAAATTTGTTTGGTAAAGAGTTTTGAAAATAGTTTTGGAAAAGAGGTTTGATTTGAGTGGGGAATTGTTGATGTGACATTTGATATGTGATACAAAAATTTACAACTCATAACTAAACATACAATTCAAAATTATTTTAAAGCACATAAAAAATTTAAAAATTTTCAGAAAATATTTTTCCCGATTATATAAATGAATTGCAAAAAAAAAAAAAAAAAAAAAAAATCTGTACAGCAGAGGACATCCGGGTGGATGTCCCTAAGGATGTCCGGGCGGAAGACCCCATGGACATCCGGGTGGATGTCCCTGAGGCAAAAAAATCACAAAAAACGCTGCTGATGCACAGAGCTCTCGGCAGAGATTTTGAAAATTGATTCCAAACACTCAACCAAACATCATACTAAAATATACCTGTAGAATTACATTTTCAATTCACAACCAAACAGAGCCAGAGTTTTTGCCCTTCAAAACTCAGAACCCCTGTCTAAGGAAGAGGACCCTTCCTTATATAGAACAAAGCAAAGCCAAAGCTTCTTGAACAAGCTTTTCTTGGCTTTCATCCCTCCATACACGTGTATGGAGGACAGATATGAGGATTCCAGCTGGTACAGAAGATCTTCCCGGAAACCAGCTGAAATAGGGGGGGTGCCGGCCATCAGCAACGGCCGGCAGTGCCACACTGATGGCCGGCAGGGCTCCATCAGTGGCCGGCAGGGACAAATCCATGGGCGACAGTGCACCACAGGGGCCACCCTGAAAGGACCAGGTTAGGGTCCAAAAATGAGACAAAAAGGATACAAGGTTCTGAAAACCCGAACCAGTGACGTTCCGCCGCGGCAGTCGAATGCTGGGCAAGCAATCGAACCAGCCGTTGGGTGTACCTACAAGCACAACTAAGTCTTGAGGACGGTCAACAATGGGGTGTCTACATATAACATGATTCAAAACTCAATTTGTAAAATCAAGGCCCAAAGGTGAGTCAATTAAACCCAATTTCAAACCAAACTTCAAGAACAACTATTCAAATGTAACATGCATGTGTTCAATCAAATTCAAAGCTTCGATTACTTGCTCAAATGAGCTCAATTGCCTCAAAAACAAGATGAATTCATGGACTAAGCTCAAGATATGAATATGCATGTGGAATTTATGAACTACAACCTCAAAACTTCACAATATGTACATGCAAGCATGGATTAACTCATAATTCAACACAATAAGCCAATTCTAGACTTAACTCACTAGACTTCCATGAACCATGCAAGAAAGAACTTGGATTCACAAATTAAATGATGAATATCCTACCTTAGGTCCTTAATTTCAAGTGTAGAAGCTCAATATGCAAAGAATTCTTCAATTTTCCTAAGCCTCCAAGCCAATTTTGTTGAAATTACTTCATTCTCTCTAATTCTCTCTTCCTAGTCGGTTTTGTCAAGGAAATGGGCTAAAGAAATGTTGTATCAACATGTATGAAGTGGAGAGGGGTTGTCTAGATAAGTCCACTAGGTGGCAAATGTGAAAATAAGTCCAATTCTTATAATTTATCAATATTTAATCTAATTTAATCATACCAAAACACATTTGAATTAAATATATCATAAAATCACATTAATTCTAATTAGCATAAAACACTTATCAATTTTAGATTCGGCCGCCCATAAGACCTTCAACTTACAGTTTAAAATACAAAACATGAACAAATAATTTAACAGTCAAACAGATAGACACGAAATTAAACTAATACACTCAATCAATCTGTTCAGAATTTCAGTCAATCAGTCAATTAACATGCTTAATCATAGATTAGCACTAATCAGTGGTATTATCAGTAAACGGTGGTGAGGATGGTCACAACAACACTATTTATTATTAAATCTGTGCTATATATTAAGCAAAATGGGGTTTTTAACTCCAAGTCTTGTGGGAGCTCCAATCTCCTGATCTAAATTTCCTGATTTTTTTATTTAAAAAAAAAAAAAACTCAGCATTTATTGATTTGATCAAAATCCCCTGATTAGCATTTATTAATTTTTTCCAATCTACATGCCTGCATTTATTGATTTGATCAAAATTCTTAATTAACATTTAAAATCCCCTCATACAAATAATTATAGATATAGCCCGTGTATAGTTACTGCAGCAGCCTTTTTAATTTCTCCTGTACACTATGGTTAGTGATAAGATTGTTAAATTATTTTTATAAAAAATCTTAAAAAAATATAATTTATATATTAAAAAAAATTAAAACAAATATAAATATCCTAAGCCTTGTGGGAGCTCCAATATCTTAATCTAAATTTCCTGATTTTTTGATTTAAAAAAAAAAACTCAGCATTTATTGATTTGGTCAAAATCCCCTGATCAACATTTATTAATTTTTTCCAATCCACATGCCTGCATTTATTGATTTGATTAAAATTCTTGATTAACATTTAAAATCTCCTCATACAAATAATTATAAATACAGCCCGTGTATAGTTACTGTAGCAGCCTTTTTAATTTTTCCTGTACACTATGGTTAGTGATAAGATTGTTAAATTATTTTTATAAAAAATCTTTAAAAATATAATTTATATATTAAAAAAAATTAAAATAAATATAAATATCTATAATTATCTCGTACATAGCACGGGCGATAACCTAGTTATAATAATAACAATGACAGTATAAAAACAACCATCGGAGATACTCTTACGTCCCATTTCTTTTAACAACAATGCTATGGACCCCCAGTGGGGGTCGCGCCCCCAGTGACGTGGCGCGCCCCCACTGGCCAACACTTGAAAAAAAAAAAAAAAAAAAAAAAAAACTGTTTTTTTTCACCCAATCAGCCTCCGCCACCTCACTGGGGGTCGACCCCCAGTGGGGGTCTCGCGCATTTCTGTTCTTTTAAAATGAATTTGTTGGTCATGTGTAATCTCTAATATTATTCCTAATTAATTAAAGGATGGCCAAAAACCAAAAACGTACCAAACAAAAAGAAGCTGAGAAAAGGACAGAGAGAGAGAGGGGGAGGCATGCATGAGTCATGGTAATTGCTTTGCTTTGTAGTTGGTGGTGTGTTGTTTGGTGTTTGTATGTAATGGTCTGGTCATATATGCCAATGCTCTCTTTCTCTCTCTTCACTCCTTTGAATACTTCTCTTTCTCTCTCCTTCTCTACGCCGCCTCTCTCTCTCTCTCTCTCTCTCTCTCTGATCTTACTTCCACTCCCTCTGCATTCTTTCCCAAATTTGTTGAAAAAGCTTTTGTTGAATTCACATTATAGCCATGACTTCCTCATCGTTCTGTATCTAGTGCCGCCGTTTCTTTCCGCTCGGTATGTCCTCATCAACGTGGGTTTGCCTTTGTTTCCACATATACATATACTAGTTGAGGATTGATTTTGATTTTGATTTTGATTTTGATTATTCATGATCTGGGTTTTCGTACATTTGATGAACTGATTCAATTGGTACAAATTTCTTTCCTGGCTTTTCTTTCTTTATAAATCTGAGTTATTTCCATTTTGTTGGTTCTGGGTAGCTTTATTTGTCATATATTTTTTTTAAAATTTATTAAAAGGTATAAAAAAAATAATAATAATTTTACTTTTAAATTGGGGACGTGGAAATCGAGGAAAGTGGTCTGATGACTCGGATGATGATGACATATTGTTGCGAACTGTTAAGTTGGGGATTATGGCATTCGTTGTCACTAAAATGTGTTTTCATTGACTGCAAATTCTATATGAATCAAAAAAAAAAAAAAAGAAAGAAAGAAAATTGACTGCAATCTATGCATTGTATGCAATGAGCCTGCCGTTGTAGAAAAATATATATCCATAAACATGCTTGCACATACATTCAGATGTTAAGATGTTCAAATTTAACTTCTGGGTTGGGAGATTCTAGAGATTAGTTATGGTCATATAACATTAGATAATGAATCCTCTCTTTATATTTTTTCTGATCAATTGACATATTATAGAGGTAGGTTGGATGTAATTTTCAAAGGTTTTGGCTCACTGGAATTTCATTAGACACTTTGGTTTCCTCTGAAATCTCTATTTAGAAAGCATTTCTGGGAGTTTTGCAGTTTCAAAATGTGAGTCTTTTATACAATTTGGCAATATTTTGGTTAATGGGTTTTGATCAATATTGATTGTATACTGCATTATGGTTGGGTTTTCAGGATACAGATTGTTGTTGCATTGAAGGTCTATTCTTGGGGATCTACATTGCCTGGAATATAGCTTGCTTTGTTTATTTGTGAACAGGGATTCTTTAATTTCCTGGCATTCACCAGATGGAAAAGGGAATTAACCAACTAGAGTTGGATGAATTTGAGGAGCTTCTTGGTGAGATTCCTAATGCTACTTCTGAGGCTCCTCTTTCTGAGGAATCTGGAATCATCAATTCCTTGAAAGACTTTAAAAGGGTGCCTTTGGATGATGGCTTGTCCTTGGAACGCTCCAAGCCTTTATGCTTGGATCCGTCAAAAGTGATACTCAGTGAGAAACTTCAGAACAACGGGAGTTTAGAAGAAGGAAAGTTACCTCTGAATAGAATTGAGCAATCACACATCAAGAGGATCCAACAAGAGGAACCAAATCCGCCTGATGACCAGTTCTTGACCTCTGCATTTGCAGAATTGAGCTTCAATGAAGGGGCAACAACAAAAGCTGCAAGTCCTCCATTGGTTAATTTCAAATCCTTTCAAGATCATACTATTTTGTTAAATGGGCAATACTCAGATGGCTTAAAGAAACTACCTTTTAGTATGGATTCTCGGGCAATGTTTGTCCCCTCTTTCCATCACAGAATAATTCATCTAGCGGTTTTGAAAGGGTTGATGCAAAGAAAGGTTTCCAAGAAAGTTCAAATTCATTTAAGGTCAGTGTTCAAGAATTCAAGAAGCTGTCAGTTGGTTGTTGCCAAACAATCGAAAATCTTTCTGGCACCATGCCATTCATTCATGGAGTGCAAGGTTTTCAGCTCCTAAATGTACCTGTTCACGGAGTGGAGTTTCCGATATTTTCTCACCAGCAACAGTACTTTGTGGATTCCCAGTCTCCACTTCCTTATTTACATTCACAACGACTAAGCCAGCCTCATGTTACATGGAGGCCTGTGGAAGAGGAGCAGTATTACAACAGAATGCATCAGCAATACCTGTATATGCAACAGCTCAGGAGTCGGCAGTTGGAAGCTCAGTATCCAATTCAAGCAAATAGGAATGTGACAGATAGGCTAATGAATCAGAACTTCAGGCAACCATGTAATGAGAGGACAAATCAAGATGCCGTGTGGAACAAGGCCACAGTTTCAAGGAGCATACACCTATCTAATCCTGCCCTTTCCTCCACAGATTTTAACAAAATGCAAGTTTCAGACAAAGTGGGGAGACATAATTTTCCTGAAAAGATTTCAACAAGATCACATGAACAGAATTCTCTCATATCATTCAAATTTGGCTCCTTTGGAGGAAATGAACTACTTGCAGATGTCAACCAGAATGGAAGAGTTCTCTCAAATGGTTACTACCGTCAAAGTTTATACAATTCAAATGCTGCATTCCAGTTAGGTAGTGTGATCTCTAAAGGTTTTCTGCCCAATACTGCTGAGCTGAAACATAATAATTCAAGGCCACTGATGCAGAAGTACAACTCTATTGATGGAATTTCTGGTAGAATATATTTCATGGCAAAGGACCAATATGGGTGCCGCTTTTTGCAAAGGGTATTTACAGAGGGCACCCAAGAAGACATCGAAAAGATTTTTCTGGAGATTATTTTGCATATAGTTGAGCTCATGACAGATCCTTTTGGGAATTACCTTGTCCAGAAGCTGCTTGGAGTGTGTGATGAAGATCAACGGATGCAGATACTTCGTGCAATCACTAGAAAATCTGGGGACCTTGTTAGGATTTCATGTGACATGCATGGGTATGCTCTCTCTCTCTCTCTCTCTCTGATCCCTCTTTGTTTTTTTGTTGCAGTTTTCTTGATATTTTCAGCGTCTGCTTAGTTGTTTTTCACATGCACAGGACTCGGGCTGTTCAGAAGGTTATTGAAACCCTTAAGACTCCAGAGCAGTTTTCTATGGTTGTTTCCTCACTGAAGCCTGGTATAGTGACCTTGATAAAGAACGTGAATGGCAATCATGTTGCACAACGATGTTTACAGTATTTAATGCCTGAATATAGTGAGGTAAGAAGCATAAACATACATGCATATGTGTGTGTGTTTTCTTCAAGTTAAACAAGAACGATGTTGCTAATGTGAAAAGTGGTCCAACTTACTCTAAACCAAACAAGCAAACTTGCAGCAGTTGAGAATGCTTGAGTTTAATTGAACTTTGAATTTCTGCTGAAGCTTTGCATTCTTGGGCATCAAATCATGATGTCTTCCATGTACATATAGTTTTGTTGAATTGATTATTGATTGTACCAAGTTCCTCAACCCAAACTAGCTTCCACAGGGGTTGGAGTTGCATTATGAGGAACCCAAAGTTTGATTTCAGATTCCTGTAATGCCAAATATTCTGAAGTTCAATTTATCAAAAAAATAATAAATAATAAATAATAATAATTCTGAACTTCAAGGCTTAAATCTTGATGTAGGTTTAGCTGTCTTTAACCACGTATATACATTTATAGGATATGTCCAAATATCACTTTAGCAAATCATGGGGTATATAGATGGTGTTTCTACGTTTTCCAATAAAAATATAGAAGGGTAAGTGTGTCTTGGTTGATTTCTTTATGTTTTATGAATCATTTCGCTCATGTGAATTTTTTTTAATGAAAGGAAATTGTGTCAAGAACATACGTCTAGAATTTATATTATTTTTATATGTTCTATGAATTTGAACAAGTATTCAAAATTTGTTTAAAAGTTGGGGAATTCTCTTCTAACTATATTGTATTTTTGTAGTTTTAACTTCATAAAATTTTTATCATTTTATTGTACACAAATTATAACAAGGCCTCAACTTTCACTACTCAAAGAAGCAACGCATAAAGATTTCTTTATATCTTCATCTTTTCTCAAATTAATTATTTTAATAGTTGGAGAATAATACCCTGAACTCAACTAACCTTTGTCCCTATTAATTGGGGTCAGCATCAGCTACATCAATCCATTTTCTCCAATTAATTTTATTCAAAGTCATAGTCTCATATATGTTTAAGTTATTTAAGTCCTTTTTATGCCTCAAGACATGTTCTCCTTAGCCTTCCTCTATCTATTTTATCATCCTACACATGGATCAAATTACTTCTCCTTAAATGTGCATTAATTGGTCTACAATGCACATGATGATACTGTAATATTTCTGAATTATAATCTGTCTATTCAATTGTATTGTAAATTGTAATACAAGAATCAATGTTTTTAAAGGCTCAAGGCGCACCAAGGTGCCGAAGGTCTCTTGGGGCTTAGGCACAAAGCGCAAGGAGAGGATGAAATCCAAGCTGAGTAACAGCTGTCTAAAAGTGATCATACTAAGTACAAGGAGATTGCTTCAAACCATAAAGAGTACGTCGAAGACGACAAACCTATCCATAGGAATGTGGAAGGCTAGGGGGAGGACGCATGTAGACCTCCTCGGTGAGATAGCCATTAAGAAAAGAATTCGTAACATCCATTTGATAGAGAGGCCAATGGAAGACAGTAGTCATAGAGATCAAAGTACAGATAGCAGTCATCTTGGCGATGGGGGAAAAAGTCTCCGCATAATCAAGACCATACTCCTGTGAGAAACATTTGGCAACCAAGCAAGCTTTGTAGCGCTCCGGAAAACTATCAGAATAAGTCTTGACTTTATAGACCCATTTGTAACTAACCAGATTCTTGTTAGCAATAGGCAAAGGAACCAACTCTCAAGTAGTAGTCTTCTGCAAGGCAACAACTAATTTATTCCTTTTAAGTGTAGGCAATATAACTATTGCCTTACAACCCCAAGTTCTTTATGGGGGGCTTGGGTATAAGAGATGTGAATAGTTGGAATAAAGCAAGCATTTTAAGACTTTTGTGGGTTATTAGTAAAAAAATGATTCTTTATAGGTAAAATGGAATCATTCTTAAAATAAAGGACCAGTGTTTTTGTGCTATGGAGCTTCCTAAAGATTCTTCTTGGCCTGTGAGGAAGATCTTTAAGCTAAGAGAGATTGGGCAGCCTTTAATTCAATATCAAATTGGCAATGGATTGAACACTTTTCTGTGGCTTGATAATTGGCACCCGTTGGGTCCTTTATTGAAACTTTTTGGTAATTCTATTGTTCAAAATATTGGGAGAGTCTTGCATGCTAAAGCTTCTGCCATTGTGACAGAGCATGGATGGCATTGGCACAGACAAAGGAATAGGACAGTTCAGCAGGTTATGGCTCTTACCCCTGCTTCTTTTGTGCCTGATATTACTAAGGAAAATGCAGTTATTTGGGTTCCTACTCCTGATGGTTCCTATACTGTGAAGTCAGCCTGGGACCCCATTAGACCTAGGAGATCTAAAGTTATCTGGCATGATATTGTTTGGTTTAGAGGACTGGTTCCTAAATGGTCCTTTATTCTATGGTTGGTTTGTCAGCAGAGGCTAACTGCTGAGGATAGAATGTTGCAATGGGGAATGCAGGTTGAACCCCTATGTGTGCTATGTAATGCAGTTTAGGAAAGCCATAAGCATGTGTTTTTAGCCAGTATATACGGGATAATCTGTTAAAGATTTATCAAACCAACAGAGGTGTTTTGGATTGGAGTGAGGAAATTCAGTGGTGCAATGTTCAGGCAAGTCTCAGCGAAGTATGGCTCTTTATCTGTCTTTGTCTTGTGCAGTTTACCACATTTGGATTGAATGAAATAACCGATTTTTTAGGCAAGCTGCTAATCATCTAGAGGTCACCGTTGTTACTTCCACTTGATACATCAGAGCTAGAATTTGTTCTTTGAAGAATATTAGAAGAACTTTTCTTAATTGGTAGAGTTGTATGGATTGGGGAGTTACCCAATCTATCCTCCATATATAGTCAATTTAGAACCCTTTTTTAGGTTTCTGGTTTAGATAGTCTTGAGGGTGTTTGAGGGTATGCCCCTTTGTTCTTTGGCTTGAATAAAATTTAAATTACACCACACCAACCACCCCCCCCCCCCCCCCCCCCCCCCCCAAAAAAAAAAAAAAAAAAAAAAAAAAACCAAGTTCTTAAGTAACTCAAGTTAGGTTTCTTATTTTTCTAAAGCTCATAAAGAGAAATGTTCTTTCTTTAGAGAGGGATTCTATTAAGTATATGACATGCAGTAAGCAAAGCTTCACCCCGATGAACATAACTTAAACTAGAGTTTGATAACACGGGATTAATCATATCATTTAAGGTCCTATTTTTTCTTTTTGGTACTTCATTTTGTTATGGAATATCAGGTGCAATTGAGTCAAAAATAATACCTCCATTCTCACAAAATTCAGGAAATTGATATTCAACACCTCTATTTGACCCAAGTCTTTTTATTTTAACATTTCATTGATATTACTTTTGAAACTTTAAATTTCTCATGAACTTTGTCTTTAGAATGCAAAAGATAAATATGAAAAAAATTTCAAAAAATCATCAATAACTAAACCAAACCAAATCAAGCCTTAAGTCCCATTAAATGGGGTCGGCCATATGAATCTTTCTTCTCTACTCAACTCTATCCAAAGCCATTTCGTTAGTCAAATTAAGGAGATTCATATCTCTATTTACTATAGTAGCCCACATCAATCTAGGTCATCCCTTTTCCCTAATACTGCTATCTACTATCATTATATCGCATCTCTTCACTACTTCCTTTGTTGGTCTCCGTTGTATATGACCATACCATCTCAATCTATTCTCTCTCAACTTATCTTCTATCGGTACTGCTCCTATACATTTTCAAATATACTCATTCATAACTTATCTTTTCTACTCTTGCCACACATCTACGTTAGCATCCTTATCTCAGTAACACTCCTCTTATCTACATATTGTTTCTTAGTTACCCAACATTCTGACCCATACATCGCTGGTCTAATAGCCATTCTATAGAATTTTCCTTCTAGTCTAGTGGGTATTCGTTTATCGCACAGTACCCTAGACGTGCTTCTTCACTTAAGCCACCCCGTCTTAATTCTATGAACCACATCTACTCTAATCTCCCTAGCCGTTGTGATAATCAATCCTAAATAACGAAAATGTTCACTCTTAGATAATTATTGGTTCTCAATCTTCACTTCTCCTCTGCTTCCATTGTTATTGTTACTAAAATTACACTTCATGTACTTTGTCTTAGTTCTTCTTGTTCTAAATCTTTTAGATTCAAGTGTTTCTTTCCAAGTCCCCAACTTAGTGTTAACTCCTTCTCTAGTCTCGTCCACTAACACGATATCATTTACAAAAAACATACACCATGGCATATCATCCTGAATATTTCTCGTCAACTCATCCATAACTAAAGCAAAAAGATAAAGAATTAAGGTTGATCTTTGGTGTAACCCTACAGTAATTGAAAATTCACTTGTCTCTCCAGCAAGCGATTTAATAGTGATCACCACAGCTTTATACATATCCCTAATCACATCAATGTAACCTTTTGTCACCCCTTTCTTCTTTAACTCCCACCAAATTATATCCCAAGGCACTCTATCGTATGCTTTCTCGAGATCAATAAAAATCATATGAATGTCTAATTTCTTTTCTCTATACTTTTTTATTACTCTCCTCAAAAGATAGATCGCTTCCATTGTTAACCTACTAGGCATAAATCCAAATTGATTCTCTGACACCTCTATTATATCTTGCAATCGATGTTCCATCACTCTCTTCCACACTTTGATTATATGACACATTAGCTTGATTCCTTTATAGTTGTTACAGTTCTGGACATCTCCTTTATTCTTATAGATTGGCACTAAAATATTTTTTCTTCACTCCTTTGGCATTTTTCTAGCCAACAAAATCTTGCTAAATAATCTAGTTAAACAAGCAATCCCCTTCTTATCCAAACATTTCGAAACTTCAATAGGGATATCATCGGATCCTAAAACCTTATTTGATTTCATCTTCTTAAGTGTAATTTCCACTTTAAAGTTCCTAATCCTATGATAGAACCTGTAATCCTGGTTTTCCTTATTACTGCCTACTTCCTCTCCTTTTGACCTACCTCCATGTTCCTCCATGTTCCTCATCAATGAATGTTGTAAAATATTTTCTATCTCCTCCTATGCAAAAGATAAATTAGATTTATGTGGTTTTCTTTCTACTGTTAGGAAATGGCATACAAGTGATTTTAGTTTGCAAGCATACTTTACGTTTTTCAACCATGTTGGAATCATACTTAGGAAATAAATCTAATTTAAACATGTCATTCATTTTCTTAATATTAACTTGCCCTAAACATGCATGCTATAATGAAAGAATATAACAACATAAGTAGAAACGTGTGTATTATTAATATTAAGCTTGAACATGCCTTGATACATATATCCATTCCCAATAAAAATACCACCTGTAGAAAGGACAGACTTTTACGACCATACTTATTAAGCAAGCTTCTAGAAACAAGGATACACCTCACTAAGTGATGATTTTTCTTAACATGAGGTACATGATACACCTCACTAGGAGACCTAACTTTTTTTAAAATCCACCATCCACTTACCCTTGATAGCTGCAGTTGAAGAGTTGCTCATATAGAAAATTGTTACATCACTCACTGATTCATTATTGGTGAAGAGATTCTTGTCATTGCAAGCATGTCTTGTTGCTCCCAAGTCAATCCAACAATTTCCTACATCCTCAAACATATTCACCTTAGATATTACTGCCACAAATTTATTCTTGGTATCCGACGCTTATGGTTTCTTCTTGTAAGATTAATGTTTGTTCTTGAAGTGTCCAAGCATGCCACAGTGTCGACAAGAATCTTTCTTCTTTTCTAAGTCTTGATCAGATTGCAAATTGCACTTACACTTTCCTTTGTTAGACCGTTTGCAATCCTCCACCATGTGGGCCTTGAAAACTTGAGCCCCTTGGACAACCTTATTTTCAAGTAGCATTGACTCTTCCTCCACTCGGAGGTATTAAGCCAATTCTTCAAGAACAAGTATCTTTCTTTTTTGTATTTAAGGCTCTTTTTAAAATCTTTCCAAGAAGGTGACAGTTTGTTTATATATAAAATTGTAATAGACTCATCTATATTCATATTTTGTTGTCTAAATAGACTAAGTGTTGTTTTGGGAAGTGACTATTTTAGTTAGTTTTTTGGCTTTTTACGAAAAGACGTTCAAAAAAGTAGAGAGGAGTTGACGTTTTGGTAGTGGCTTTTTGGCTGTTTAACTATTTTAGGTTGTTCCCAAAACAACCCTAAGAATATGTGTATATCATGCAATTGTTCCACGATAGGTTTATAATCAACCATAACTTGAAACATACAATTACTAACGAGATTTCTTACTGCATCTTCAGATAAGTATTTGGACTCTAGTATCCTACACAGTTCATTTGCCGTTTCCACTTGTTGGTACATATCGAATAGCAAATCTAACAACACATTCAGAATATGTCCTTTACAGATGTTGTCATCATTTTCCCACTAGGTCCTGGTCTGAGTTTGAGCCACTGTCTCTTTCAACATATAGACCACGTTGAGAGTAGTGAGTTGAGTTTCTTTTACCAACGCTTGAAATTGCCTCCATCAAAATGGTCTGACTTCATGAAATCTTGAGTCATTTGTTGGAGTGATCTTGCCATAATATTGTCTTTAGATTGTTGAAAAATTGATCTTCAACTCTAGTATGTTTGAGAGCCTTTAATGGATTGACAGAAATTGCTTCAAGTCACATTATTGAGTCGCTTTCTTAAAGACAATATTTACCTCAACAGAAAGAGTGCACTGAGTTTGTAGCAAACTTGCCTCCAAGATACAATGAAGTTGGATCTAATGATCGTCTACTTGTGGTTGCATATACCAAAGTAGACCAATATACTCTTGATACAATCAAGAGAACTAAGACACAGTTATTCGAGTCTGCAGGAAATGAATACAAGAAAATAGCAAAACAAAAAACTATTTTGGGGGCAAGAGAGAGGAAAGGAGGGAGGGGAAGAGAGATACAGAGTAGAATTGAATTGAATTGCAGAATATTTCTAAATTTTGGGATGAACAAAATGGCATGGACCCTTAGACCAAGGTGCATCCATTTGTACATGTGTGTCTTTACTAGCACCAATCTGGACTCAATCGAGGCCGTTCCATCGCATGCAAACTTGATTAATGGCTACGATAATAACTTGATCCGTTCAGACGTGACCGCTAAGCAGTTACTAATTGTTGATTTTTTGATCAATGGTTAGACTTGTCTGTTGGCCACCTGGATGCCACGACAGTGCATGTGAGGCATCCCCTTGTTGAAGTGGGAAAGGAAAATGACGCCTCAATACGCCTTGCAACAATGAGTACATGCAGAGTGCAATATGCGCCATCGAAGTCCCGCATTGCGCCACACAGTGCACTGTCCGCGCTACATGCACGTATGCTTGTGCAAATGGTGAGTTGCACTGTCCTTACGGTGCAGGTGCATGCACACTAACATCCTTCACATTTCTCTATTCAAGAGAAATAAGGATGATTTGAAACACCCAAACCAAACCAAGCCTTAAATCCCATCAAATAGAGTCAGCTACATGAATCCTTTTTCTCCACTTAACTCTATCAAAGGTCATTTGGTCAGTCAAATTAAGGAGATTCATATCTCTATTTACTACACTAGTTCACGTCAATCTAAGTTTGTCTTTTCCCCTAACACTTCCCTCTTCACTGTATCACATCTCTTCACTACTATCTCTGTTAGTTTCCGTTGTATATGACCTAACCATCTCAATCTATTCTCTCTCAGCTTATCTTCTATCGGTGCTATTCCTACCCATACATGAATATACTCATTCTTAACTCTTTCTTTTCTAATTTTGTCACACATTCACCCTAGCATCCTCATCTCAGCAACATTCACCTTATCTACATGTTTTTTAGTTGCCCAACATTCCGTCCCATACAACATCGCTAGTCTAATAGCCGTTTCTTTTTAATCTAGTGGCTACTCGTTTATCGCACAGTACCCAAGACGCACTCCTCCACTTAAGCCACCCCACCTTAATTCTATAGATCACATCTGCTCCAATCTCCCCAGCCGTTGTGATAATTGATCATAAATAACGAAAAAGTTCACACTTAGGTAGTTCTTAATTCTCAATCTTCACTTCTCCTCTGTTTTTATTGTTACTGTTACTATTACTAAAATTATACTCCATATACTCTGTCTTAATTGTGCTTATCCTAAATCCTTTAGATTCAAGTGTTTCTCTCAAAGTCTCTAACTTAGCGTTAACCCCTTCTCTATTCTCATCTACTAACATGATATCATCTGCAAAAAGTATACACCATGGCACATCATCTTGAATATTTTTCATCAACTCATTTATAACTAAAGCAAAAGGATAAGGATTTAAGGCTGATCCTTGGTGTAACCTCCATAGTAATTGGAAATTTACTTGTCTCTCCGGCCGGCAATCTAATAGTGGTCACCACACCTTCATACATGTCTTTAATCACATCAATGTATCCTTTTGTTGCCCCTTTTTTCTCTAACACTCGCCAGATTATATCCTGAGGTACTCTATCATATGCTTTCTCAAGATTGATAAAAAGCATATGAATGTCTTTTTTCTTTCCTCTATATTTATTTATTACTCTCCTCAAAAGATAGATCACTTCCATTGTTGACCTACCAGGCATAAATCCAAATTGATTCTCTGACACCTCTATTATATCTTGCAATCAATGTTCCATCACTCTCTCCCACACTTTCATTATTTGACACATCAGTTTGATTCCTCTATAGTTGTTACAATTCTGGACATCTCTTTTATTTTTATAAATCGGCACTAAAATACTCTTCCTCCACTCCTCTAGCATTTTCCTAGTTAACAAAATCTTACTAAATAACCTAGTCAACCAAGGAACTCCATTCTTATCCAAACATTTCCAAGCTTCATTAAGGATATCATCAGGTCCTAAAGCCTTATTCGATTTCATCTTCTTAAGCGCAATCTCTACTTCAAAGTTCCTAATTCTATAATAGAACCTGTAGTCTTTGTTTTCTTTATTACTACTTCCTCCCCTTTTGCCATTCCTCCATGTTCCTTATTTAACAACTTCTCAAAATAGTTCTTCCACCTCTCCTTAATCTCTTCGTCCTTCACCGACACCTTAGAGGCCTCACTCTTGATGCACTGAACCTAATTAAAATGTCTTGTTTTCCTCTCTCTTATCTTAGCAAGTTTGTATATTCTCTTCTCTCCCTTCTTACTATCTAGTTTAGTGTATAGATCATCATAGGCTTTCAACTTAGCCTCTTTCACTACTTTTTTGACCTCTTTATTAGCCAATTTGTAGCTCTCAAGGTTAGTTCTATCATTGTGCCACTTTTTAAAGCACTCTTTTTTCGTCTTGAAAACCCCCAATAGAGCGTAGCTATGGGATTAATAAACACCTAGGTGATATAGCTACAGGGATAAGAGGGTTCAGTTGGAATGATCTGAGGATGCCTTGATAAATGATATTATGCATTTCTGCTTGGTAGAAATAACTGGTGGAGTAAGGGTAAAAGTCAAATAAAGATGTTACAGTTTGCATGAAATGTGAAGTCCACCGGATTATTTCTTATCTTTATGGTTTATATTGAAACTGAATATGTGCTAATATGCAGTTGTTTGTTTCCTCCGACATTGTTGCTTTATTTATATTTTTTTTGTTCTATCTCTGGCATACTTGTTAGCATGAGTTAACATCACTTCATTTGTGTGTTTCTTGTCTGGTGGTATTGACTTCTTTACAAACTCTCAGGATAGCTCTTTTGTTTGATATCTTCATTGCATAACCACAAACGTGCCATGAAATGGACACGCTGACAGGGTAAATTCTAAAAGATTAGGACATGAGCACGACATGTAAGAAAATATATAGTTTATTAGATATCTAAATATTTGGTTCTACAATTGCAAAAGGTGAATGCAGCTATATATGTATCAAGTAATCCGGTGGAATTTATTGTGTAAAACATGTGGTATGGAAAGTGTTGGTTCTATCTAGCCATAAGCTGGTTGTATCAACTAATGGCAAAAGCACAGAACATATTAGATTTCAGAATTCTAGTGCATTTAGGCACAACTGATAAGTTGAATTAAGCCACCGTGATTGAATTGAATCTAAGCATTGGAATGATGAAATTACTGTGTATAATGCATAAATCAATTTTAGTCACTCAAGGGATGAAGATTCTAATGCCTCATATTTAAAGTCTAATGCCGACTTCATTCTTTTAAGCTATGAGTGAATTTTCTCCCCAAGATAAGAATCTCTGCGGAGTATCTATTTGTGTGTTCATGCATTATGGAGTGTAAAGCTTCCTTCTTTGTGATTTCTAGACACTTCTACACTGACTTATATATGTTCTACAGTTCACTAATTGATACAAGTTGAACCTTTTATGGTATTACTTTTATCATTAATCACTGAAAAACAATTTTGTGACATCACTGATGATGGTTTTTCTGCAGTTCCTTTTTGAAGCTGTGATTTCTAATTTTGTTGAACTAGCAACAGACCGTCATGGCTGTTGTGTGCTTCAAAAGTGCCTTAGCCATTCTGATGGTGACCAAAGGCGTCGTTTGATTTGCGAGATCACTTCAAATGCTCTAACTCTTTCCCAAGATCAATTTGGGTATTTTTTTTTTTTTTTTCTTTTTCCATGTTTTGTAAGTTCTTTATTATAGTTTTTCCCTTAAATTTATTCGGGATGGGTGATATGTCTTTAAACAAATTTTCATAAGAAACATTTTGAGATGTTTGCCATTGATTTAACAAGCATTGCAGCCTTCTATTAGCAGGATGGCAGAATGATGCCCAATGCAAATAGATACAGGATTTTATTAGTCAGGTTCATTACCTTCAGTAATGTTGAGTTATAAAATTGTTCCCTTTAATGTTATTTGCTTGTAGACAAGAAAATTGGTTACAATGATGCTTGAGTTATTGCTAGAAGACCATATACTTTAAGAAGCTTATTATGCATAAATAGATTACTGTTTGTGGGTTTTGGAATTGAAAAACTTGGTTGATTTATCAGATATTTGTAGGCAACATATTAACAGTTCATATTAAATAAGGTATCACAACTCGACTGCATTCTTGCTAAGGTTATAACAATGTTAAAGTTTAAGTTAACGTGCTACAACAGAAATTTAATTTCAGTATATATATGTCATCTATTAGGTTTTTTTTGCTTTCTTAATCAGCTACTCATTATGTCGTTATCACCGATGCGATGATGTACCCAGTGGTCCTAACTAATGGGGGACTTCACACCCTGTGCTTACAGTTTGAGGGTTAACTGTATTTGACTCTTGACTCAGGAGATATTTTTGGTATAGGATTTGTTCAAAGAATGAGGAGACCAAACAATTTATTTCATTTCTTGTTGAATGAAGTACAATATTTTTCAATAGGTATTTTGTATCCATCTTTGCATCTTTATGTTTTGCTTAGAATTTGGATTTCAATCTTACAGGAATTATGTTGTGCAATTTGTGTTTGAAATTGAAGATCCATGGGCAACAGTTGATATTCTTGACCAGCTGGAGGGTGACTATGGGGACCTTTCCATGCAGAAATATAGCAGTAATGTGGTTGAAAAATGCCTGAAATATGCAGGAGAGGAAAGCCGATCTTGTATTATTCACGAGTTGATAAATAATCGTCGTTTAGATCAAATCATGCAAGACCCCTACGGAAATTATGTTATCCAAGCAGCGTTAAATCATTCAAAGGTTAGAAATTTCCTCCTCTGAAAGTGCTATCTTCGTCTAGGTGTCTGTTTTCTCTCTCTCTCATCTATATCTTTTGAGGAGTGCTAGCAAAGATCATCACTTTGTAATCGTCCATCATATATAATCTAGGTTCATTAATATCTGTAAGTATATATGTTTTATGCATATAATTTTACAATGGCCATCTCTTAATGTGCCCACTGCCCAAATATTGTCGTGATCCAACTGTTTTAGTTGTTGTTTGTTTTAACCCATCTCCTGGGTGGCTTAGACGTAAGTGAGTACTACTACAGGAAGCAGTTACAGAGATAAAAGCTGGAATCAAGTTAGAAAAACAAAAATGATATTGAAAAAACAAAATAATAGTAAGATTTGGGATGATTTGTAAAGACAAAATTTCCCATTTAAAAAAACTATAAATATGCTATAGATCTCAATATTTCGTATCATTTTTTAAGTTTCGGTTTGCAGTGGTTTAGAACTCTGTTTTATTGAATTTGGAGAGGCCTTGATGTGGTATGTGTGTGCACCATTGACATTTTAAATGTCAAGTTAGGGCAGCAGAAGACATGAAAATCAGGATCACTTTAGTAAAAAGCATCTGGTATTTGTGGTCTAGGCTAGGTTAAGTTCAGCCTATGAAGCATGGGTTCTTGGACAAACATGGTGTACCCGTTCCGGGTACTTACCAGGTACTGGTATTTCGTATGATATTTCTGTATATGTATCGGGTACGCGAAACATATATCCCAATTTTTCCTTTTAATTTTTGCCGTACCTACTATATATTCAACCCATACCTCAGTCGAAATACAGAGATAAAATTAGTTTCATTGGACTTTTTATTTTTATTTTTATGGTTCTTAAGCTTAGCATGATTTTAAAATTTAGCTATGGTTTGTAAATTATTTAATATAATGACATTTAATTTTGATTTATACCTTTACTTTTGGCATTAAATGTGACTTGTAGGTTGGAGCGTAACGAACTAAATCATTTAACTAATTTTTTCAATACTCCAAATTAAAGATAAATATTTTTTTACAAACATACCCAACTGTATCAATACCCTACTATTTTTATATTTTACTATATCGACATACCCGTATCGTGCGGGCTTCATAGAGTTCAGCTATGAATGTAATAAAACAAATTACTAGAAAGATTTTCAGATTCACCCCTTGAGTGTTCATCTAGGAAACAAATTGTTTTGAATCTGTTCAGACAAGAATCCTACACAGCTCTTGTGGGTCAACTTTTTTCTTTTTCTTTTTTTTTTTTCCTTATATATTATCTATCTATATATATAAGATCTGGCCTCTGAGCATCTTACTGCTACATGGAATTCTAAAACGTGTTCAATTTAATGCACATGGTGGAAAAATCATGACATGGAATGCCTGTGAACCATTCTATTCTATGATCCTTAGAAACCTGCTCCCATATCTCTATCATAAAATATAGAATGAAATAATGTTGAATTTATATATTTAGTAGCAGCAATTAGCTGTGTATTTCATTATTACATTTCCTTACAGCATGTTCTTGGGATATTACTAATTTGCCATTAATAAAGAGGTCAAGGTAAGATTTATGGATTCAATGAAGACAAATATTTTCATCTGTAATGTGGATGACATATATATGTTCTCTTGTTGAGTAGGGAAGTCTTCATGCTGCATTGGTGGAGGCCATAAGGCCTCATGTTCCTGTGCTCCGGACCAGCCCATATGGGAAGAAAGTCCTTTCAAGCAATGGTCTCAAAAAATAACTTCTGGGGTATGATCAATTATAGCTACAATAGTATCTCTTTCTTAGGCCAAAAGTATCGAACTTTAACTAATTTAAATTGTGGTATTTTCTGAATTTTTGCAGGGTAGGGTACTAAATGTTTCCTCTAATGCTATGAATTTTGTAATAAACAAGGGATGAGGAGCTCTGAACCCAGCCTTTACAGCCTGACCTGATCTCAAGATTTTCAAGCTTTGTACTTTAGAAGGAGAAGTTTAATGGTTGGAGCTAACTTTTACATCTCATCTGAAAAGATGAAAGGTGACTTTTCAGTTTAATTTAATTGTAAAGCCCAGTCCACACTTCTTAAAACTCAAGTGTTAAACAGAGAGAAACTGGAGTCTTATAACCAGTACAGATTGGGCAACTCCAGGTGATGTGAGACACATTCTAACACACCTTCCTGGACCACAAAATATAGTAGCCAGATAAACGGCACACCAATGACAGGCCCAACCAACTGGTGTGTCATTTGTCTGGTTACTGTATGTTGTGGTCCAGGAGAGTGTGTTGGAATGTGTGTCACATCACCTCAAGCTGCCCAATCTATGCTGGTTATAAGGTTTCAATTTTCGTTTCATTAATATCTGGGTTTTAAGAAGAAATGTAAGCTGAACCTTTCAATTTCAAATTAATTTCCACTTTGACTATCAGAGAAAATTCGACATAATATTCACATGTTTGTATATTTTCTTTTCTGTTCTTTTCTTTTTTTTTTTGGGTTGGCATAGAAATAAAGAAATTCAAAGTGTAGAGTTGGGAAGTTGTAATTTGCCTACGCTTTTTTAATCAAATATCTTGGCCTCTTGGGGTGGTTGCAGGATGAAATATCCGTTGAATTACTTGGTTTTAGTCATTTTGTGCGATAATGTATTTAAAAGAGCGGTGATGAACTTTTGTTTATGCTGTCTTATATTATATTATGTATATATATATATACATGGCTCTATTTGTTAAAGTTGTATAATTCATTAACACATTCAATTTTTCTTGTTTAGTAAACCATAATTTTTTTTTTTTTGGATGATGTTCTTTTATAATTGCATCAAAATAATTAGTATTTTTCAACTGATACGAGTAGCATAACTAATAAAATTTGTCTGAATGGCGCCGTAAGTAACTCTTGCTATATTTTGAGCATTATGGAAACAAATCTATTTGAATATCTTGGCTATCTACAAGTACAGCTACTCCCTGAATTATAATCTTCATCCATTGAGATCCTCATCATGTCGCCTCATTTTTCTTGTTTTTTAAAAATGGATTATTATGTTTGGTGTGAATGCATGTTTATAGTTTAAAACTAATAACATCAGAATGGTGTAAAGGATTAGAATAATGTTTTAGCGTTCAAAATCAATGGATTAGAATGTTGGATTAGTAATGAGTTTGCATTTAAATTAACGTCATTGATTTGTCTGATCAAATTTTTTATTTTTTCTTATTGAATGTAATTTGGATTATCCCCAACCATGTCTAAGGTCCAATTTGTATATGTTATATTTACAACTATTCAAGGAGAGACTTGCAATGGGAAAAAGTTAAATGTGTCGAATGAGGGGGAGAAATGTTGACTGCATTGCCATGGAATGAGGAGGGAAATACTAGTTACAATTGGGTGTAACGTGTATTTTTGGGTAAGTCATTTTAATGTTGAATGAGCAAAAATGTTGATTGCATTGAGTATTATTGTTTTTTGATTGGCCATTGAATATTATTATTGAGAGAGAGAGAGAGAGACAGAAAGGGTAGGTTTGAACCAAAATCAGCACCAACTGTGGCTTGAACCTTGATCTCTAACTTTCACTAAATAAATAAATAAACAAACAAAATGAACATAATACAATCCCTTAATTGACTTCCTATTATTGATGTTGAAATAGAATGGAGTGGACTAGTGAGAATAATGAGCACCCCCCACTGCATTTGATATTTTCACTTTTTTTTAGAAATATAATTTGCTCCCATTGAACAATTTCATGATAGAAACCATACATAAACCTCAGTATCAAAGAAACATATCAATTATGACACAAAGTATGTACGTATTCCATTCCAGATGATGACAAGCCAAAGGGCCACAAATTTCACTTTTATAGGAAAATATCCTGGACTCTCTGCACTGTAGAAGGAGTAATACAGAGGATGCAAGCATTATCCAAAATGATTAGGCATAAAGCGTCTGTAGATGACTTTTTAAGTCTACTGTCAAATTAGGGAGAGAACACAAATAAAAAAGGGTGATTCTACTTACACCACTCTTTTACCTTCTTACACCATCCATCTCATTACACTACTTAAAAAAAAAAAAAATTTCTCATTACACCTAATATATTACGAAAACAAACCCTATGATAAAAAAGTCTTCAAAATCCATCTCTTTACACCCATACTTTGTGTTGGGCCTGTTCGGTAATACAATGCTAAACAATTTGAATTATTCTAGTTCCATGTTACTGGATAAAATTTTGTTTCCCAGTATTATGTTACCATTCAATTGGATAATTTCAGTTCGCTTCCCAACAAAACCAGTAGAGTCTACATTGAAGTGCCTGTTTGGTCACACAATGCGAAACAATTTACAAAAATTCGGTGCTATAACGCTAGAATAAATTGTTTGTTCCAGCCTTTTGTTGTTATACATTTACAGAGTCACTTCCTTCCAAATAATGTAGTAATAATTTGTGCTGGGCCTGTTCGATAATAAAATGCTAGTGAATTTTAATTACTCCAATGTTATGTTGCTGGAAAAAATAGATTTGTTTAGCATTCTGTTGCTATATATTTATAGAGTTACTTTGTTCCAAATGATAATTTGGGCTTGTTCGGTAATTTGATACCAGACTTATATTTTTTGTTTGGTAATTTGATACCAGACTTATATTTTTATTCGGCACTGTGATGCCGGACTATGTTATTTTGTTCAATTTCGAAACACCGAACAAAAGTCGCAGACCAACCCAGAAAATCGAAACAAAAACCCACCAAACTAAAAAAAAAACTCACAATTTCACTTTTTTGATGGTTTTTCACCACCGTTTCTTCATTCATTATTTTTTTTGATGATCAAAACACTATGATTATAACTTTTTCAAAAGAGATGTGTAAGAGAAAAGAAAAGTTGAGAAAGAAAAAATAGGGATTGAAGATCAAGGAGTGTAAGGAGATAATCAAATATATTTAATTTTGTCTTTTTAAGTAATTTCACACATGGATAAATTTGGAAAAAAAAAAAAATCTTATATGGAGGGTGTAAGGAGGTAGAAGAGTGGTGTAAGTAGAATCACCCATAAAAAATCAAAATGAAAGAAAAAAAGAGAATTAAAAAATATTAATAATAATTAATGCTTGAATGAGTGGGGAAGTGACCATTTAAGGGCTGAGAAGGGAGGGGGTGGATTTGCCCTCGAGTTTGAAATCTCTTTGTTCTTGATCTGCGCCATCTTCATCTGCATATGGATTTCAAGATGAATAGAGTTCAAGTTTGAAGTCTCTATTTCATATTTGCACCGTCTGTATCAACGTCTAGATTTGGAGATATATCGAGTTCAACTTTTAAAGCTTTATGTTCCAGATCTACGCCATCGTCATTAGCTTCTAGCTTCAGAGATAAGTCATGTTCAAGTTGAAGGCTTTTTGTTTCAGATCTGCACCGTCCTCATTTGCATTTGGATTTGAAGATGAATCGAGTTCAAGCTCGAAAGCTCTCTGTTTTAGATCTATGCTTTTGTGAGTGCTTTCAATTCAATCGATCTGTTCTTTTTGTCTCTTACTAAACTCGAACTTATTATCTGATTATATATATGCACATGAAGATGTGAGAATATTAGGTTTTATGTATATATGGTAGTATATATATTCTATATATATTAGGGATTGAGCATATATTTTTGTTTTCTTTTTCAGTTTTAGGGTTAGATTGTTATACAAACCGTTGTATTCTTGTATTAGAAACACAATTGAATATACATAAAACATTCATAAATTTTACATAGTATCAGAGCCAAAACCCTAGAAACTGTTGCTCTCTCTCAATCGTGGGTTGTGGGTGATCTTTTCCCCCAATCACGATATTGAAACAAGTTCTTGAATTTTCTCTTTCTGGTTCTCGACACTAATTCTTTGGTTTGCATCGCGACATCAGTTCAGTTATTAATTCAATCCCTTAGTCAAAGTCGTGCATGGTCTTCGTTGGTTGAAGTCGAGTGGTCTAGTCTCCCTAGATCAATCGACTTTGGTTCATGTTCATCAGAAGCTTCTCTCTCTCTCTCTCTGTGGAATCACGATCGTGGTTCAACTGAAATCTCTCTTTTTAGCCTTGGTTTTCATGATCGAAGAAGGGTTCGACTTTGCCCCTCTTGATCGAATTTTGTTTTCTCTCTCTCTCTCTCTCTCTCTCTCTCTCTCTCTCTCTCACAGCTTCTCTTCAATTTCAATCGATGGTAGTTTGTTTTGGCTAAACTTAAACCACTATTTCAAGTTTGTTACACTACAACCTCTCAATTTTGTATTTATTCCACCTTGCCCCATTAGTATTCTTCTTTTGTTTTTTCTGGTTTATTATAATGTCAGACACCAAACTCTAAGTTATCAGATGCAAACTTACTGGTGCCAATTATGCTTATTGGGCCAGTGTTATGAAGAATTTTCTTCTTGGTCAGAAAAAATAGAATTATGTTTCTGGTTCTGTTTCTTGTCCATCAAACCCGAAACAAGAAGGATATCTAACTTCCTATGATACTTGGAATTGTGACGATGCCAAAGTTCTGACTTGGTTTCATAATTTTGTGAATGACCGTATTAGGGTGATGTTTTCCAAATATAGTATCGCCAAAGAGGTGTGGGACTATTTATTGAGTGTGTATCAGTAGTCCAACTTTGCCAAGCGATATGAGTTAGAAATAGCTATTCAGAGTGCTTGTCAGCAGGATCAGTCTATTCAGGACTTTTACATTGAGATAATAGGTCTCTGGGATCAGTTGGATCTCATGGAAGCATCTAGCCTTAAGGCACTAGACGCTTATGTTGAGTTTCGGGAACATGATCATTTAGTGCAGTTCTTAACAGTTCTCTTCCCTCGGTATGAGGCTATCTGTGGTGGCATGCTTCACTAGTCTCCTCTTCCCTCTGTGGATGCTATTGTTCGTGAGCTCTTTTCTGAGGAAACCCGTCTTAAGACTACCAGTCAAACTCTGTCTCCCTCTGTCTTCTTGGCTCCTACTTAGCCTCCTCTATTATCGACCCCACCTCTTCTATTATCGACCCCACCTTTTCATCAGCTTCAGGCCACTGCGAAAGCCCAAGAAAGGGCCACTAGCTTCTGTCATTGGAAGTATAACTGTCCTAAGAAGGGAAGTCAGTCTACTCTATCTTCTCAGACACCTCAAACACAATTCAAAGGTCCTGCTTCGAGTAATTTTTGGCCTCCTGCTACTTATACTGCATTTGCTCTGGCTCTTAATCCTGATTTGGCTTCCTTGAGTGTCCAGATTGTTCAACTTCAGTATCTCCTGTCTACCTCTCAGCCATCCTCATCTGCCTCCATTTTCACCTCTTTTTATTGTTTACTTGGGTCCTCTTCAAATATCTCCTCTTCTATCTGGCTTTTTTACTCTAGTGCCTCTCATCATATGACTCCTTACCTTAACTTATTTCAAAACTATATCCCCCCGTCCCTCTCCTATTATTGTTAATATTGCTAGTGGGTCTAGTATACTTGTTCTATCTATTAGGTCTGTCTTATCCTGTGCCATATTTGTTGTTACTATTCCCTCTGTTCTTTATGTTTCTCATCTACCTGTCAATTTATTATCTATTAGTTAACTTGATACTTTTGGTTTGATGTTATCTTTTTCTCTTCTGTCTGTTGTGTGCAGGATTGGGTGTCCAAGAAGCAAATTGGAACCGACTGTACAGTTGGAGATCTCTATGTGGTCAAAAAGCTTGCATCTCCCTCTATCGACCTCTCCAGTTATACTTTTTTCATTTCAATTAAATTCTCAGTCGAGTCAGTTTTATTTATGGCATTCTCACCTAGGTCATTTGTTTGTTAATTGCTTACAGTCTTTAACTCAGTCAGGATTATTGGATCAAGTTTATCCTAGTCAAATTGATGAATGTTGGGGGTGTAAACTTGCTAAAATATCAGTTTTACCATTTAATAAAAGTACTTCTATTTCTATTTCTCTTTTTGCTCTTGTACATACTAATGTTTGAGAACCCTTTCATTGATGATTACACCCGCTATACTTTGGTATATATTATGACTCATAAATCTGACTTCTACCAAATATACCGTACATTTCAGTCTATGATCACTACACAGTTTGGATCTATCATTAAATTGTTACAGCTTGACTTAGGTGGGGAATATTTTAAAACTAAGTTCTGTGAGTATTTAGCCAATTTGGATACCATTCACCAAACCTCCAGTACTAATACACCAGCCTAAAATGGTCACGCTAAACGTAAACACTGTCATCTCCTTGAAACAGCTAGTCTCTCTTTCTCTTTGTCTTTATTCCGGCTCTTTTTTGGAGTGAAGTAGTTCTCACTGCTGCTTTTCTTCTAAACCATATGCATACTCCCCTACTCTCTGGTCGTTCTCCATATGAGGCTCTATTCTCCCAACTTCCCAATTATTCTCTCTTGCGTATTTTTGGGTCTGTTTGTTTTGTCATTTTTTTGCGTAAAGATAGGACCAAACTTAGTGCCCGATCTATTCTGTGTGTCTTTTTGGGTTACAGTCTTACCCAAAAAGGCTATCGCTGTTATGACCCTGTTTCTCATCACCTTTATGTCTCTTACCATGTTGCCTTTCTCGAACATCTATCTTACTTTCAACTTCCTTATATCACTACTCTAGTTTCCAAAGAAGATTTGGTTCACATTGATCCATTTTCTTCTGAGGTCCCTCCGGATGAGTACATCTCTACTGTTTCCCATAAGCACGTTCCCTCTACCACCCCTCTTGCTGAGTCCCTCTCTACTGACCCCTATGAATCTATTTCCTCGTTTCTTCCCCATCCAGCTCCATCTCTATCTCCTCTTCTGTTGTTTGTCTATTCTTGTCAGAAGGTTGTCCCTCCACAGGTTGTCTCTGTCCCTACTGCCGATCCTTCTACCTCTGACAACTCTAATCTTGCCAACTGTAAGTATCCCTGTCACGACCCAAACCCGCCCCTATAGGTTTAGCATCGTAACCGGCCAGTAATCCTTGAACTACCGAAGGCCTCTGAACAGCTTAACAAGATTAAGGGGCTAGCGGAAGCAAATACATAAATATAGTTGTCCAATGAGCTGTGCTGACTTATATGAACAAAATATTTAAAACTTTATATAAGTATGCAATAGTCATTCATACATTATACCCACACACGTTAAAGTATCTTAAGTACAGCCAACAAAACTACCAAGTCTTATATGTACAGAAACAACGGAATTTAAACACAGGACTCTTCGGGAACCTCCACGTGAGGCACAATGGTTGGCTGACAACAGAACACAGGTTCGAACAAAAGCCTTCAGGCTCGAACTCCAAAATGCCTACCTACATATATATATACACACAGTGAGCTAAAGCCCAGTGAATAACATTAAGGTAAAGGGGTTAGTGAACGAAATCCGAACATATCATAAGCGGAAAACAGATCATAGCATAATCATTCTCATATCAGAACATAATAATGATACATCCCATAGAACATATCACATAACGTCTTCCGACTAGAGTAATCGGTTCCGGATACCGATTAAACACATATCACCACAATGAAGTGGCTAACGAGATCTCGTAAATTTGTATGTCATTGACCCGCATTTTCATGCCGTCCCCCATGACTTGGGACTATCTATGGATGCCATAATAGATTTCAAACTTGGGATGTTCGTTCACGTAAACAGATATCATTTCAGAAATCATAGCTTATCACATTTCATTTGGAACATAATTCATATGGACGTATCTTTACAATAACGTTACTCACAGTGGTTCCAATAAGCGGTCAATCAATCCTCGAGTCTTGACCTACAATCACAAAATACATAGTACAAGCATGTCTTATCATTACACATTCAAGTGGCCATTAAGGCTTAGCTTTCATACATTGGTCCTTATTCTATCTTATCACATTGCCTAATACACACCCACACTTGCAGTCTCGGAATTTAGTACATTCATTTCTTAGTGTGTTTCTAATCCATAACCTCATTACTATGGCTTAACTAAGGCTTAGGAATGCCTAAGATGCAATGAGGATGCCAAAACATGCCTTGGAATACTTAGGTAATTTTCTGAAAAATAAGGTCCCCGCTCGAGCATAGCTTTTCTCACTCGAGCGGACATGCAAAGTGAGAGGGGTCGCTCGAGCGTGACTTCCCTCACTCGAGCGACCTGCAAACTTGGAAAAAGTACTGGTTGGTCGAAATCCACGCTCGAGCTGCAACTCACACGCCCGAGCGTATAGACAATATACAAAGGGTTCGCTCGAGCATCCAAGTGGTCGCTCGAGCGGAGAGCTCATGCTTGCAAAAATATACTAAGAGCTCGAAATCTCCGCTCGAGCACAGGTATCCTCGCTCGAGCGGACTGTAAATTTCTGGGTTTTCAAAAACAGAGGTTGAGCTTCAAAATGTGATTTCAATGGCCACTTTCATGCCAAGCTTGCTCAAAACACTCGGAAAACCTTTCAAAAACACAGGTACATGATTATATTCAAAAGTTTAGCTCAAACCCATGGCTTTAGCAAATTTGAACTCAAAAACTCTTGCATGGAAGATTTTCTAAATTCTTTCTTTTGTTTCACAAATCATGAAATGAAGTCCATAAGCTCATGAATTTTTGGAACATGAAACATGATATTTTCGTAAAGATGATGAATAAAACTCGCATGCATGCAAGGACTTTCCAAACTCAAACCCAAAAGGATTATATCAAAGATGATTCTACCATGAACACTCATGAAAACCATTTGTATGTTCATAGACCCATTTCCCTTGCTAATTTCATGTAAATGGTTCAAAGACGAGCTGAAATCATGATGCATGTAAGTTAATTTGCAGAACATAAGCTAAGGGTTCTTACCTAGAGCCTGATTCCAGATGTGTGGAAGTGAATCCTCTCAGTTTTCTTCCTCTTCTTCAAACCCTTGAGTTCACTCTCTCACTCTCTTAGCTGAACTCACTCTCTCCCTCTCTCTCTCTCTCTCTCTCTGAAGCCAACTCCCTCAATACAGAGGACTAGAGGAGCAAGAGGATGACACAACATTCATTCACTCGGCTGATAGACACAACACACACCTCACTTTTGAGTCCAATACACGTGCACATACATGCACACCTCCAACTCACACACAAGGAGTTTTATCCTCTACACTCACACCACAAAATGCTACAACATATTACACACTCAAACACATCTTGGACCATTAATAGAATTAGATTAGGCACCAATCATGAACAATTAAATCAAACGTAAGAAATCTTAATTTATTCAGGCTAGCACGAAATTCCGCTAATCCAAAATAGTCCCCACCAAGGCTCAATCTAATCACATGCGATGTTTAGTAAACCGAATCAATTTCTAATAAAATTCGCCATGGTGTCCTAAAATTCCAAATAACACATTAGTGCAATCAGTTTCAGGTTCGAATGCCGATAAGGCTCTCAATTTTCATTTTAAGGCGGAATTTCCCGACAGATATTTTATAAGTAACAGACAAAAGGCCAAATATCCTGCAGATTACATAGCAAACCCATAATTTATTTAATCCACTTAGTTAACATCCTTAATTACTGATTAGTGGCTGATTACGGGTCGGGGTTATTACAGTCTCCCTACCTTAAAAAGTTTGGTCCTCCAAACTAGAGTTATCTTAAAGGAAACGATGTTCAACAAAAATATAATTTCAACCCTTTACAAAACAGAAGCATAACCATATTCATAAATGTACTCATAACCTAATCTTGACCTTGGCTTATACAGAGACAGAATCATAGATCAGATACAGAGATTAGGGTTCATATCAAAACAGAGTCTTATACACATTCAGATTTTGTCCAGAACAGGCTCAGATACATGTTCATTTCCATATTCTTATCAAGATCATACACAGATGTCACAAGTCTGCTTAAGCATACGTGGTGCAATCATTAGCACTAACAGAGCAGATACAGAACAGATACAGACATAGCAGATACAGACACGTGATGGTTATGAATAACCAGTTCCATAAAGGAACCTCTGAATCTGGGAACAGAATAGAAGCTGAGCCCCTGTGACAGGGCCTCCGGTACGGGTAACAGAGTGCAGACAGAAATAAGTTCCATAAAGGAACCTCCGATACCGGGTAACAGCTAACAGATATCACATAATACCAAGAATCACATGAATACATATCAGAGATTGGACAATCATTCACATACGGCATATAGCAGTTTAGAAAACAAACTTATTCTGCCACACAGAAAGTAAATGCAGTTGGACATAACTTTATTAAGTTATTACTCACATTACTATATCAAGTACATATCGGGGTCTTTAGATTCACCCTGTTTCCATTTTCACAAATAATTTCCCGTTGTCAAGTTACAAAGATTTAATTTATTCAATTTCGTGTCATCCATCCTGTCCTTGTTCAATTGGGTTTTCCATTTGGTAACCTATCACAGTTAGTCCAGGTCATTCTGAAGTTATCAGGAATACAAGGTAATTTCGTATATTGACCCCATAGCAGTAAACGAAATTCTGAGGTAATGACAGAAGGGAAGGGTCAAACACAAGGAAATGGTTGATAACACTTGGGTTAATTTAATTGGCTTAAATTATAACACAAGGCACATATCATACGCAAGTAGACATACACATATAGGCATATAAGGACACTGGTAGGATAACCTATTCATTCCCATGGAATTTACCAAGAATCTCTGATTCGAAGTAACGCTGGCCAAACGTGATTCCAATCAGACTTTCAAGGTCATTCAACAAAGGCATGAGACTCTACGGTTTAACATTCCATAATTTCCCAAATATTCTCATAGTCCAAATTAATACATAACTCATACAGCTTTCATGATTTCCATTGAATGATCTAATTCATTCGTATACTATTCATCAACCTCAGTTCCCACAAATTCCATCATAACATAAGCCAATACAGAACCAGTCCTACTGATTACATATACCCCCAGGTAGTCAGAGTTTATAATCAAACCAGTCTGTTATCATAAATCTCATCAGTTTTGAAGTACAGTAACACCAAAGCAATCATTCTCTAGTCAACCAAGTTCATGGTCAAAATAGTAATACCAGGTAATTAATCACATGTAGTATATACAGTATTCCCATAATTTCCAAGCATAAGTTACCAAATTCCACAATCCCGTTCATGTGTTTCTAATCGGTTATAGGCGCATGGTAAAAGTCATTTATAATCACGTAGTCTGCTGCCGACGGTTCACATTCTTCCTAAGTGTTCGAAGTTGATTCGAATTCTTATTTGGTTAATTCCTTTAGCAACACAGTCCTGTCATTCAATCATAAGCAATTTACAATCCCCCATAATGTAATCAATCAGATAATAGCTCTCAATAAGGGTTTCCTCAAACCACGGTTCTATCAGGTTAGATCAGGTAAAGTTCTATCCTTATCATCTCCAATCGGGGTATCTTAGCTCTAAGTTCATAAATTCTCAAAGTCGCATCAGAGTCATGTATCATAGTAGTTCATGTCAAAGTGTTTCAGGTCATATACAATGTGTTTCCTCCCAGTAATTTTACAGGTAAGAGCTCCGACATGCAGTTATTCACATCGAGAGGTAAGCATTACTATCAATATAGCAATTTCCCAAATGAGTTTTTCATGTAAGCATAAGGTACACAATAGCAGATTGTTATACAGAAGTTTCAAATTGGTCATACAGTCATTAAAGCATGGGCTCATTGGTCTAGTCAAACAGTTTTGTCAATGTTCAACAATCACAGTCCACAGTTTAGAGGTTATCACATAGAGTCTTTACTTAGTCATACAATCCCAAAGTCGTAGTCCCAATGGTCAAATTATCAAAACAAATAACATATCAATCATTCTGAGCAAAGGTACAGTCATATATGTGTATGTCCAAAGTCTAATAACATCCACAAGCATAGGTATGTATATACATAAGTCCAAATATTTCCCTAGCATAGGTAATTGTTAGCAAATGTCCACAGTGTCGTACATATAGTTCACATCAAAGAGTAGGTCTCAAGGTATTCATTAACCACAGTTCAATCCCGTCAATTCTAATAGTCTCACAGGCGAGGACATATATATATACAGATACGAGTCTGGGATCAATTACCAGTTAGGCATTCGTTCACGAACTCATAAGCAGAAGTTCATTCTTCCAAACTGACATAAGTTCTCAATTTCAGAAGTTCCCTACGTGACTGATTCATATATACAGTTCGAGATCACGGGTCTAATCATTCGATGATGTCAGTCGATATATAACGGTTCAGCTCAAGTCATGGTCATACAGATTTCCCAAGTTAAAGTCAATCACAATGTGTTCCCATGTTCAATAGTTCTAGCATAGTTCAAAGATCACACCTAACAATTCATATTAAATTTTGCAATACGGTCAAAGATTCGACCCGGCAATTTCTTGTTGTTCATAAGTTTTAACAATTTCCAAAACTCAGGTGATTCGTTCTAGGGTTTCGAACATCTCACATAAAATTGATAAATTTTTGAGGCAGTCAATAACTAGGGTTCATAATTCTAATAAGTCGATTTGTTCAGTCAACATTTCCATAATCTATATCAAGTTAAGAAACGTACGATTTCCACACAAATTCCCAAATTAACAATTGCACATAGCTAAGGTAATACCTGTGTCAGTTGTCTTAGTATTCCGGGCGCCCTCTGGAACTAGGGTATAGGTTTAGGCTTATTGTTGTTCGGATGAGTTCACGGGCAAGATTTAGCCAAGTGTGCCTTTTGACCACATCTAAAACAAGCTCCTGACAGATGGCGACAAATGCCCCAATGTTGTTTCCCACATTCTCTACAGACAGGTATATCATTGTTCACATTGCTTCCCCGACTCTCTTTATTCACAGTTATTGCCCTAGATTTTTCATTCGCAGAGATCATCGAATTACTAGTCATTTCAAATTTTTGTTTATTCTGTTTCGTTCTTTCGGATTCAGTTGATGGTGTTGATTTTGATATTTTTAGGGCTGCTATGTTTGCCTCGGACATTAGTGCTCTATCAAGGACATCTACATACTTTGGCAGTTTTAAAACGCCAACTCGATCAAACACATCTAAGTCAAGCCCACCTTCAAATTTTCTAGCCTTTTTGTAGTCAGTGTCTATCATGTGGGGTGCATAACGGGCTAACTCAGTAAATTTTGTTTCATATTCAGCCACAGTCATCTTGCCTTGTTTTAGTTGTTCAAATTCGGATACCTTCCTATCCCGGATGCATTGGGGAAAATATTTTTCGAAGAAAATTTCTTTAAATCTATCCCATGTCACACCCTCATTATCATTCCGTACTAACATCCACCATCTCCTAGCTTCTTCCTTAAGTGTGAAGGTTGCCAACAAAACTTTATGTGCCTCAGTACACAGAAATACCTCAAATATTTTCTCAGTTTTTAAGACCCAAGCCTCGGCTTTTAACGGTTCAATACCCCCTTGAAATTCCGGTGGTTTCATCTTATTGTATTTCTGTGTCAGTGTTATCATATCATAATCAGCTGGTTCAGGTACATATATTTGCCCTTGTTGCTGTTGTTTCAGACTTTCGGTTAAGGCTTCAACCATTCTTTCTAACTGGCTAATTCTAGCATCAAAAGATTCAGAATCGTCTACATTCCTTGTCCTTTCCATTGTCTACACACAAACAGGGTGCTTATTAGCTCTCATTGATTCCACATTTCATTTCATGTCAGACGTATTTATACTTTCAATTCAGATTAGATACAGTCACATAATCCCTTACTTTTATACGTTCATGCTTTCATGGTCACATAGACTCCACATTCGGTAATTAACATCACATGTTATTTCATTTAACTTCTTTGATCATGCACATAGGTTTCATTTCAATTCGTCTTCAATAAGGATGTGTTCATAATAATTCACATACTTACACATGATAATGCAATATCCCTATTTCATTTCTAGGACATCCTATAGCTCATATGGACACGTGTGTGCGGTATAACTCGTGCTCTGATACCACTCTGTCACGACCCAAACCCGCCCCTATAGGTTTAGCATCGTAACCGGCCAGTAATCCTTGGACTATCGAAGGCCTCTGAACAGCTTAACAAGATTAAGGGGCTAGCGGAAGCAAATACATAAATATAGTTGTCCAATGAGCTGTGCTGACTTATATGAACAGAATATTTAAAACTTTATATAAGTATGCAATAGTTATTCATACATTATACCCACACACGTTAAAGTATCTTAAGTACAGCCAACAAAACTACCAAGTCTTATATGTACAGAAACAACGGAACTTAAACACAGGACTCTTCGGGAACCTCCACGTGAGGCACAATGGTTGGCTGACAACAGAACACAGGTTTGAACAAAAGCATTCAGGCTCGAACTCTAAAATGCCCACCTACATATATATATACACACAGTGAGCTAAAGCCCAGTGAATAACATTAAGGTAAAGGGGTTAGTGAACGAAATCCGAACATATCATAAGCGGAAAACAGATCATAGCATAATCATTCTCATATCAGAACATAATAATGGTACATCCCATAGAACATATCACATAACGTCTTCCGACTAGAGTAATCGGTTTCGGATACCGATTAAACACATATCACCACAATGAAGTGGCTAACGAGATCTCGTAAATTTGTATGTCATGGACCCGCATTTTCATGCCGTCCCCCATGACTTGGGACTATCTATGGATGCCATAATAGATTTCAAACTTGGGATGTTCGTTCACGTAAACAGATATTATTTCAGAAATTATAGCTTATCACATTTCATTTGGAACACAATTCATATGAACGTATCTTTACAATAACGTTACTCACAGTGGTTCTAGTAAGCGGTCAATCAATCCTCGAGTCTTGACCTACAATCACAAAATACATAACACAAGCATGTCTTATCATCACACATTCAAGTGGCCATTAAGGCTTAGCTTTCATTACATTGGTCCTTATTCTATCTTTATCACATTGCCTAATACACACCCACACTTGCAGTCTCAGAATTTAGTACATTCATTTCTTGGTGTGTTTCTAATCCATAACCTCATTACTATGGCTTAACTAAGGCTTAGGAATGCCTAAGATGCAATGAGGATGCCAAAACATGCCTTGGAATACTTAGGTAATTTTCTGAAAAATAAGGTCCCCGCTCGAGCATAGCTTTTCTCACTCGAGCGGACATGCAAAGTGAGAGGGGTCGCTCGAGCGTGACTTCCCTCACTCGAGCGACCTGCAAACTTGGAAAAAGTACTGGTTGGTCGAAATCCACGCTCGAGCTACAACTCACACGCCCGAGCGTATAGACAATATGCAAAGGGTTCGCTCGAGCGTCCAAGTGGTCGCTCGAGCGGAGAGCTCATGCTTGCAAAAATATACTAAGAGCTCGAAATCTCCGCTCGAGCACAGGTATCCTCGCTCGAGCGGACTGTAAATTTCTGGGTTTTCAAAAACAGAGGTTGAGCTTCAAAATGTGATTTCAATGGCCACTTTCATGCCAAGCTTGCTCAAAACACTCGGAAAACCTTTCAAAAACACAGGTACATGATTATATTCAAAAGTTCAGCTAAAACCCATGGTTTTAGCAAATTTGAACTCAAAAACTCTTGCATGGAAGATTTTCTAAATTCTTTCTTTTGTTTCACAAATCATGAAATGAAGTCCATAAGCTCATGAATTTTTGGAACATGAAACATGATATTTTCGTAAAGATGATGAATAAAACTCGCATGCATGCAAGGACTTTCCAAACTCAAACCTAAAAGGATCATATCAAAGATGATTCTACCATGAACACTCATGAAAACCATTTGTATGTTCATAGACCCATTTCCCTTGCTAATTTCATGTAAATGGTTCAAAGATGAGCTGAAATCATGATGCATGGAAGTTAATTTGTAGAACATAAGCTAAGGGTTCTTACCTAGAGCCTGATTCCAGATGTGTGGGAGTGAATCCTCTCAGTTTTCTTCCTCTTCTTCAAACCCTTGAGTTCACTCTCTCACTCTCTTAGCTGAACTCACTCTCTCCCTCTCTCTCTCTCTCTCTCTCTCTCTCTCTCTGAAGCCAACTCCCTCAATACAGAGGACTAGAGGAGCAAGAGGATGACACAACATTCATTCACTCGGCTGATAGACACAGCACACACCTCACTTTTGAGTCCAATACACGTGCACATACATGCACACCTCCAACTCACACACAAGGAGTTTTATCCTCTACACTCACACCACAAAATGCTACAACATATTACACACTCAAACACATCTTGGACCATTAATAGAATTAGATTAGGCACCAATCATGCACAATTAAATCAAACGTAAGAAATCTTAATTTATTCAGGCTAGCACGAAATTCCGCTAATCCAAAATAGTCCCCACCAAGGCTCAATCTAATCACATGCGATGTTTACTAAACCGAATCAATTTCTAATAAAATTCGCCATGGTGTCCTAAAATTCCAAATAACACATTAGTGCAATCAGCTTCAGGTTCGGATGCCGATAAGGCTCTCAATTTTCATTTTAAGGCGGAATTTCCCGACAGATATTTTATAAGTAACAGACAAAAGGCCAAATATCCTGCAGATTACATAGCAAACCCATAATTTATTTAATCCGCTTAATTAACATCCTTAATTACTGATTAGTGGCTAATTACGGGTCGGGGTTATTACAATCCCCTTTGCATCTGTAAATAGGTAGTCAAACTTCATTTTGCTAAAACACATTTTTCTCCTTCATACTGCACATTTTTGTCTACTATTTACTCTTTTTTAGAACCCCAATCTTACAATGAGGCCTCTCAAGATCCTAATTGGATTTGAGCTATAGAGAATGAGTTGTTTGTTTTGTAAAAGACTACTACTTGGGAGCTGGTTCATTTGCCTGCTGGCAAGAATTTGATTAGTTGCAAATGAGTTTATAAAGTTAAGACTCATTCTGATAGTTCTCTTGAATACTACAAAACTTGCGTGGTTGCGAAAGGTATCTCACAAGAGTGTGGTATTGATTATGAGAAAACATTTTCCATTATTGCCAAGATAACTACTGTTCGTACTTTGATTTCTGTCACTGTTGTTCGTCATTGCCCTCTTTATCAAATGGATATTAAGAATTCTTTTCTTAATGACCACCTCACTGAGGAGGTTTATTAGCGTCTTCCCCTTGGCCTTCCTTATTCCTCTAGACATATTTGTTGTCTTTGGCGTGCTCTATGTGGTTTGAAGCAATCTCCTCGTACTTGGTATAATCGTTTTCAGACAACTGTTATTGAGCTTGGGTTTCATCCTTATACCCATGACTTCGCGTTATTTTTCCTTCACACATCTGCTAATTTTGTTGCCTTATATATATATATATATATTAGCGTAATGTCTGTGCCATGCACGGCTAATGCATTTATATTATTAGCATTTTTTTATATTGTCATAAAATAAAATAGAAAACCATTGTGTAGCACTTAAAGACAAAAGAAATTTAAGATAATGTAAAATATTGACAATGTAATAATAACTTGTTGACAAATTGAAGTATTAAAATTATTTCAAAATTAAATGTGCATCAATTTGGATAATAATGTAATAATGGTCCATTATGAGTGAAAGTGTTATAATGTGCATCGAGCATAGTTTTAAGTACCAAATTTGTTGGCTTCCAAAAGTGAAAAAAGTAGTCCTAAAATTTTTTTTAAAAAAAGATTAAATTAGTCTCAATAATAGTATCAAGAACCAAATGAATGTATTTTAGCATTAAAATTTTAAAAATCTCACTAAAAATGTACTTTTTAAACAAACAAAAAAGATAATAATTTATCACTAAATGTATAGTAACAATAATTTGACAATAAAAGTATTTGATCTTTAAAAATTAATTTTGTCCATAAATGAACTTTTGTTATAGTGATATGTCAAAAATGAACTTTTGTCTACAATATTTGGTCCCTAAAAGTTATTTTTCCCTTAAAGGTTTTTTTCCGTAATATGTATTTTAATTAAAAATAAGAATATATGTATTTAATTAAAAACACCTTGATGTGTTTTACCTTAAACCTAAATAAAAATTAATAAAATAATTACTAACAACTTTAATCAAATTTTTTTTAATTAAATACATATTACCGAAATGTATTTTTAGGGACAAAATAAATTAATACGGTTAAGGTTTAAGAAAATCTTATTAATATTTGTTTCAATGGAAAACCAAAATATTTTTTTCTTAATATTTACATTAAATGCATAGCAATTAAAACATTTTTATTAATATTTACATTTAATTCATAGACAATTTTGCTTGAAAAGAGAATGTACTTCTAATAATAAAGTTATTAGCCGTGCATAGCACGGTTAAGGTTTAAGATTTGTGTTTTGTTCGAAAAGAAAATACATATGAATGTCTTGATAAAAAAAAAAAAAAAATTTATTTTTTCATTAAAGTAAAATCTTAATATTTGTTCCATTATTGTAACTTACGTTACATTAGTAACTTGTCCCATTTCATCCATGAATATGGATTTGATACATTTTACAAAAAAATTAAAAAATAATTCCTTAAAAACAAATATAATGAGTAAAGAAAAATCAATCATAAAAATTAGAGTAATGATATACAAACAAAAAACTCATACATAATTTTCAAACATAATGATATGACTCTTCTTTCACTTCAAAGCAAAACACCATTAAAGATGGATTTATTTAGAATTTTTTGTATGAATTTTATATATGTTTAGAATTTTCTTAAAAAATAATTATATACCAATAATGTATTAATAAGTTATAAATGTGCCAACGGGATTGGTTGAGTTGGTAAGGATCACACTCTTCACCTTTAAGGCTTAGGTTCGATTTCCACTGCTAACAGTTCTCCTTGGTTGGCGATTTATAAGTCCAATATAAGTTCTCACTAAGACCTGGCCCAAGCCCTGGCCCTAGACTGGGGTAGCTTCTTCTCATCTAAACTTTTTAACACCAAAGTAAAAAAAAAAAGTTATAAATGTTGATAATACGGCATGTTCCAGACGGAACGGGTCGGATTGATCCGCACTTCTCTAACTGGTGCCCGAGATACCAAGCCCACCAAAAGACCTGCACAAGAGTTCAACGGGGAATGGGGAATCCCCCAGCAAACTCTCCGACGAGCAAGTTAGAAAGAGAGATGAAATGTAAAGATAGATTAGAGATAAAAAGCTTAACTTTCTTCTTGTCTTCGACGTCTGCTTATGTGGCTTGTCCTTTTCTTGCCACGTGTTCAGATGTCATTAGTTCTTGATGCCATGTTAAGTTCCAGCAACGCTGGGCTTTAGCATTTGAATTATATATTGGACCCTAAGTAGTGGGTTATAACTTTTATGGGCTTGCCCATGTCAAATGTTAAAAGTCTGACTTCAGAAAAGAGAATGATATAAATCTAACATAATAAAATAGTTAGGAATCTAACATCACAAAAAAAGAAGTTGCATATACAAAGATTCATCAATGATTATCTCTCAAGGATCAAAGAGTAGTAGAAGTCTGAAATTTAGGTAGTGATTCTCCTCTCAAAGATCAAAAAGAGTTTAAAAGAAAAAGAATTAAGTCTTTGAGTTTAAAAGAAACATTGATATTATTATAGAATTTCTATGAAAAAATTCTGTAATAAAGTTAATGGAACTATTTGATAATAAACATGTCGTCCGTATTGAAGGTAATGAGATTATTATTATCTATATATTACACAAGTAAAAAGGAGTTTTTAGTCACAAGTCTTGTGAGAATTCTAAAGTCTCATTCCACAATTGTTAATTTTTATAATTTCAAAAATATTTGAAAATAATACTATTGGCTAACAAACTAATTATAGATTTAAAAAAATACCACCTCCTAAAATTTTAAATTGCAAGTTCCTAAAATCTCTCTCCTATTATTTCTCTATTTCCTAAATCTCATCTCATAACAGAGTAATCATATATATATTATTAAAAATAATATTTTTTACATTATAAAGGTTTACTTTTTTCTAAAAAAGTCACATCAGCGTGTCTTTTCCATTTATATATAAAATTCTACACAAATTCAATTTCAATTCTAATAACCAATTTTATATGGATTCTATTTGAGAAATACTTATTTTCTATATATTTTTATATAGTTGATATTTTAATTTAATTATCATGATATTTGGAGGGAAAAAAATATTTTAATATACAAATAAATAAATAAGACAAACTGTGCATAATTATGTGCATCGTACGGATCAAGTTAATTTTTTTTATATTTTTTATTTTTTGTCTATCTTATTGATATCTTAATATTAATTTTTTATTTAACATGAAATTAGTCATTACAAAATATTTATATTTAATTTAAATTTTATATGCCTATATACAATATGAATGAGTAATTTAAAAAGAATATTAAAGAAAAAATCAGTTCGCTACATAATTAATTTATGTATTTTATTTTTAGTAAAATCACAATATATTTAAATTTAATCTTTCAATAAATTTGTGTAGTTCTATGTATACATATTTTTATTTTCCAAATAAAAATAAGTAATTAGAAATACTTTTAATTTTATATTACTAATTTTCTTTCTAATTTAACTATTAATTTTAATGTAATGTCCCAGACATGCATCTGATTAATTTATCATCTAATTGCATTGTTATGTGCTAATTGATTATGTGTTTGATGAGAAATTGTACGTGAATTAGCGGGATTTGAATTTATATCTGTTGATTGTAGAAAAATCTGTTGCAATTACAACTTTAAATAAAAAATTGAAGGTCTTAGAGGTACCAAAAACCAAAACTGAGCACATATTTGTGATCAGCATGATTTTTAGGACTTAATGAAAAGTTTGATAAAAATTTGATTCAGAATGAATTAAGTGGATTTAATTGAAAATTATATATATGGGCCTTAGTTGAGAGACTCAACAAAATATCTTCATTCTTGAAGACACAAAAAATGGAGAGAGAGAGAGAGAGAGAGAACTCAAGAAGAAGGAGAACAAGGGGGATTAAGCCAAATCTTCACCAAGTTAACCATCTAAGGTAAGATTTTCCCTCTAATTTCATGAGTTCAAGTCATAGCACTCATGAAATCTAACAATCTAAGGATTTAATGGTGTAAGTTGATGTTAGAAACCCACATGAGCTTTAAAGAGAGGAATTATAGAAAATAACTCAAGATCTTGTCATCCATGGCATGAGTTCATGAAATTTGTGTTCATACATGTGAAATCTTGCATGGTTCTTCAATTGAGAAAGAAACCCATGAATTTTGAGAATTGAAGTTCAAACTTGTATGTTTCTAGAGTTATATTTCAATTCAAGAGTTGATTTGTTTTCTTTACATGGGAATTTTAAGGTTGATTTAAAGTCATGAATTTTGATTTGAAGCCGTGATCTTTATTTGAAGTTGGAAATTATAACAACCCCGAATTGTGATTAGCCACTAATCTATGATTAAGAGTACCTAATAAGTAATTAAGAAGAAATTATGAATTAATTGCATGTGTAATGCATTGTTTGTGTTTATATTTGTTTACTGTAGGAATATCTGTTTGTATTTCCGTTTTGTTCTGCGAATTGAAGGCTTTATCGGCTTTCGATCACGAAATTGACTTGATTTATGTGTTATTAGAATTCTTAGAATTTTATGGTAGGTTAAATTTAAATTCGATTCGGAACGAAATTATTGTTGGAACAATCTTCTGTGTAAATAAAATAATTTGAAACAAAATCAAACAAAATAAAATAAAACTTATAGAATTTATTTTGTCAAACCAAATAAATAATTAAAGACCAAGTCGAGTGTGTGACATTCTGTCCTTAAGACAGATTCGCCCCGCTATGGTGCTTACGGTTGAGTGGCGTCTATCTCCCAGGATACAATGATCTTAACCAATTTGTAGTAGCACTCCAAAACAAATTGTTCGGCGAACCAAACCCGTGTTCTAACTCTCTGAATATTATTCTAAATCTAATATGAAGAATAAATGACGCAAGAGAGCAACATGAAGGCAAGGAAATTGAATTTTTAGAATCAAATCAAAATTGGAATGAGGTTGCCTTTATATAGGCTTTGTTGGCACCTATTCAATTTGAATAGAAAAAGTATGAAGAAGGGACATAACCCTTCCTTTAAAATAAAGAGACACCATAAAAGGTTTGCACCCTTTTATTCAAATGGAGGTTTGACCCTTTCTTTAAAACAAAAAGACACCATGAAAGGTTACACCATTTCATTCAAAATGGAGTCTATTTCAATTCACAACTTATTGTTGGAAAATTTATAAAGAGGTAGTTGTGAATTGAAATAGACTCCATTTTGAATGAAATGGTGTAACCTTTCATGGTGTCTTTTTGTTTTAAAGGAAGGGTCAAATCTCCATTTGAATGAAATGGTGTAAACCTTTTATGGTGTCTTTTTATTTTAAAGGAAGGGTTATGTCCCTTCTTCATACCTTTTCTATTCAAATTGAATAGGTGCCAACAAAGCCTATATAAAGGCAGCCCCATTCTAATTTTGATTTGATTCTGAAAATTCATTTTCCTTGCCTTCATTTTGCTCTCTTGCGTCATTTATTCTTCATATTAGATTTAGAATAATATTCAGAGAGTTAGAACACAGGTTTGGTTCGCCGAACAATTTGTTTTGGAGTGCTATTACAAATTGGTTAAGATCATTGTATCTTGGGAGATAGACGCCACTCAACCGTAAGTACCATAGCGGGGCGAATCTGTCGTAAGGATAGAATGTCACACACTCGACTTGGTCTTTAATTATTTATTTTGTTTGACAAAATAAATTCTGTAAGTTTTATTTTATTTTGTTTGATTTTGTTTCAAGTTATTTTATTTACACAGAAGATTGTTCCAACAATCTTAAGACAAATTCGAATTATTCTGTTTACAGAATTTTTCGTTTGTTTCCTTTTCTCTTTCTTCTTTTAAAAAAATTATTTTCTGTGGATTTACAAAATAATATTCTAGTTGGAAAAATAAATAGTGATTATATGCTATTTGACATATAGTAGTAATATACTGTCTCTTTTCTTTAACAACTAGTAGTACGATACTGGTGTCATTAACAATTCAGAATATATTTTTGTAGAAGTTTTTCAAAAATTAATTTTGGGTTTTAGAAATTATTTTATGAGTTTTCATTACTTAAAATTCTGTTTTAGTATTTTAATTATTGAAGTGTTACAGAAATTAATTTTCTGTGAAATTAATTTGGTTGAATAAAATTTTATTTTATTTCCAAATTAATTGAAAAATAAAAGTTATATTCTTATTTCTTTTGTTTTACAGAATTTAATTTCTTGTGTGGAATTAATTTGGTTGAATAAAATTTTATTTTATTTCCAAATTAATTGGAAAATAAAAGTTACATTCTTGTTTCTTTTATTTTTTACAGAATTTAATTCTGTGCATTTGGTTTAATTTTCTGTATAGTGTAAATTCTAATTATAATTTTGTTTTATAAAATTAGAATTGATGGCAACTGAAACAAATGCCCAAACAAGTACTACTGTGGTGGCTGCAATTGCACCAACCCCCTCTCCTGTAGTTACAATACCAATAAATCATGGAGAGAAGCCAGAGAAGTTCTTAGGAACTGACTTTAAAAGATGGCAATAGAAAATGTTGTTCTATCTTACAACTCTGAACCTGGCTCGTTTCCTCTGTGAAGATGCTCCTATCCTGAAAGAGGATGAAACCGACCGGCAAGTGGTTGCTGCGGTTGATGCCTGGAAACATGCCGATTTCCTTTGTCGGAATTACGTCTTGAACGGACTTGACAACACATTATACAACGTCTACAGTCCAATCAAGACAGTAAAAGAACTTTGGGAATCGTTGGAGAAAAAGTACAAAACGGAAGATGCCGGCTCAAAGAAATTTGTGGTTGGCAGATTCCTGGATTTTGTAATGGTTGATTCAAAAACTATGATCAGCCAAGCTCAAGATTTCCAACTTATTCTGCATGACATTCACGCAGAAGGTATGTCTCTCAGTGAATCCTTCCAAGTTGCAGCCTTAATTGAAAAATTACCAAAAGGCTGGAAGGAATTCAAGAACTACCTCAAACACAAGCGCAAAGAAATTTCTATGGATGAGTTAATTGTGCGTTTGAGGATTGAGGAGGACAACCGCAATTCTGAAAAGCGGGCTGGTAAGCTTCCTATGGAGTCTAAGGCAAATGTGGTGGAACATGCTTCAAAAACCAAGAAACAAAAGTCTTCTGGAGAAAGTTCATCACAAGGCTCTAAAGGGGGGGGGGAATAAAAAGTACAAGTGTAATGGAAAATGTTACATCTGTGAAAAAGAGGGACATCGGGCCAAAGATTGCCGTAGCAAAGGAAAAAAGCAAAAGAAGAACAAGCAAGAAGCCTGCTCAAGCCCATATGACCAAAGTGGACAAAATTTCCAATGGTGTAGATGGCATCAATCTTTCTGCTGTTGTTTCCAAGGCAAATCTTGTCGGAAATCCTAAAGAATGATGGGTGGACACTGGTGCTACTCGTCATATTTGTGCCGACAAAAAGATGTTCACATCTTATTTTACAGTGGACAATGGTGAACAACTTTTTATGGGCAACTCCTCAACTTCCAAAGTTGAAGGACAAGGAAAGATTGTACTCAAAATGACATCTGGAAAGGAACTCACTCTCAACAATGTGCTGCATGTACCGGACATTCGCAAGAATCTTGTTTCCGGATTTTTTTTGAGTAAGAATGGGTTTAGGCTAGTATTTGAGAGTGATAAATTTGTATTTACTAAGAATGGGATGCATGTAGGAAAAGGTTACATGTCTGATGGCCTTTTCAAGTTAAATGTAATGACCGTTGTACCCTCAGTTATTAATAATAATACATCTTCTTCTTACTTGCTTGAGTCTTCAAATTTATGGCATGGTAGACTAGGACATGTTAATTATGGATCTTTGCATAGATTAATTAATATGGAATGTTTACCGAAATTTGCAATTGATTCAAATCATAAATGTAAAATTTGTGTTGAGACAAAATTATCAAAAACTCCTTTTCATTCAATTGAAAGAAGTACGGAACCACTTAAATTAATTCATAGTGACATTTGTGATTTTAAATCAATTCAAACTAGAGGTGGGAAAAAATATTTTATCACTTTTATAGATGACTGTACTAGATATAGTTATGTTTATTTAATTCGAACCAAGGATGAAGCTTTGGAAACTTTCATTCAATATAAGAATGAAGTTGAAAATCAACTTGGTAAGAAAATCAAGAAACTTAGAAGTGATAGAGGTGGTGAATATGAATCATCTTTTGGTGAATTTTGTAAAGAACATGGAATAATTCATCAAACCACTGCTCCTTACTCACCTTAGCAAAATGGAATTGCTAAAAGGAAAAATAGGACTTTAAAAGAAATGATGAATGCCATGTTAATAAGTTCTGGATTACCTCAGAACTTGTGGGGGGAAGCAATACTTTCTGCTAATTATATACTTAATAAAGTACCCCAACTGAAAGTGAATCAAACACCTTATGAATTGTGGCATGGAAGAGTACCATCCTACAAATACTTAAAAGTGTGGGGGTGTTTGGCTAAAGTGGCTATTCCTAGTCCTAAAAAGACTAAGATAGGTCCTAAGACCATTGATTGCATTTTCATTGGTTATGCCAAGAATAGTAGTGCATATCGGTTTTTGATTCATAAATCAGAACATTCCGAAATGCATGTAAATACTATTATTGAATCTCGGAATGAATCTTTCTTTGAACATGTATTTCCAAGTAAGACTGGACAAGAGACTAGTAACAATAAAAGATCTCATAATGCTATTACTAGTCAGGATCAAGAAGATGATCAAGAACAAGAGTTAGATCAAAATGAAGAAGAGGAACTTAGGCGTAGTAAACGTGCTAGAACCTCAAAATCTTTTGGTCCAGATTTTCTAACATATTTGTTAGAAAATGAGCCTTTAACTTTTAAAGAAGCTATATCCAGTCCTGAAGCTCCTTTATGGAAAGAAGCTGTCAACAGTGAAGTTGAACCCATCTTGTAAAATCACACTTGGGAATTAGTGGACTTGCCACTAGGTTGTAAACCTCTTGGATACAAGTGGAATTTCAAAAGGAAAATGAAAGCAGATGGATCAATTGACAAATACAAGGCAAGACTTGTGGTCAAAGGTTTTAGACAAAAAGAAGGTCTTGATTACTTTGACACATACTCACCGATTACTAGAATAACATCCATTAGAATGCTAATTGCCATTGCATCTCTATACAATCTAGAAATTCATCAAATGGATGTTAAAACCGCTTTCTTAAATGGTGAGTTAGAGGAAGAAATTTACATGGAACAACCAGAAGGGTTTTCTGTTCCAGGAAAAGAAAAGAAAGTGTGTAAATTGGTTAAATCATTATATGGTTTAAAACAAGTGCCGAAGCAATGGCATGGGAAATTTGACAAGGCAATGATGTCAAATGGATTTAAAATTAATGAGTGTGACAAATGTGTTTATATTAAAAACACAGACAAAGGTTATGTCATTGTATGTCTTTATGTAGATGATATGCTGATCATTGGTAGTAATAATGATATGATTAAAACTACTAAGAAAATGTTGAATAAACATTTTGACATGAAGGACATGGGCATTGCTGATGTAATTCTTGGTATGAAAATTACCAAAACATCAGAAGGATATACTTTGTCACAATCTCATTACATTGAGAAAATACTTGACAAATTCAACAAAGATGATGATCATCTTGCTAGAACACCTGTAGATGTTAATTTGTATCTTTCTAAGAATGTACAGGAAAGTATTTCTCAATTAGAGTGTGCCCAAATTATTGGAAGCTTAATGTACTTGATGAACTGCACTCGCCCGGATATAGCTTATGCAGTAAGTAAATTAAGTAGATATACGAGTAATCCGGGAGTAGAACACTAGAAAGTTATTATAAGGGTTCTAAGGTATCTCCGATTTACTCATAATATTTGGCTGAATTATACTAGATATCCAGCAGTACTTGAAGGATACTGTGATGCAAATTGGATATCGGATACAAGAGACTCAAAGTCCACCAGTGGGTATGTCTTTACTCTTGGTGGGGCGGCTGTATCTTGGAAATCTTCCAAACAGACTTGCATTGCTAGGTCTACTATAGAATCAGAATTCATAGCTTTAGACAAAGCAGGGGAAGAGGCAGAATGGCTTCGCCACTTCCTTGAAGATATTACAATATGGCCAAAACCGGTGCCTGCTATATGCATACATTGTGATAGTCAATCAACTATAGGTAGAGCACAGAGTCATATGTATAACGGTAAGTCACGACACATTCGTCGTCGACATAACACCGTAAGACAACTACTCTCTAATGGAATTATTTCCATAGAATATGTTAAGTCTAAAGACAACATAGCAGATCCACTAACCAAAGGGTTAGCAAGAGAGTTAGTTGAGAATTCATCGAGGGGAATGGGACTGAAGCCTATTAAATAAGAGTTACCACAACGGCAACCCAACCTAGTTGACTGGATATCCCAAAATCTAGGTTCAAAGGAACAACCGAGTTGTGAATGACTCAGAAGGATCACTGGGGAGTCTAACTCCTACCCATTTCTTTGATGAAATAGTGATGTCTGCAGCGTTTTAGGTTAAGTAATACTTTTAATAATTCTTATATCTAGGTATACCTAGTGGAGTATGGCAGGATACTCTTCATAAGAATCACCTATATGAGTGTGAACTGGGCCGGTTCTATGAGATTTGTGAAGGGCTACAATTCTCTAGAGCACTCATGAAAGACCAGGTTGTTCAGGGCCAAAATGAACACAATAGTGAGAACTAAACTGTGTCTGGGAATATACTGTGTGAGTTCTATTGTCTTGGTTTACATAAACGGCTGAACAGTTCAAGACATCATGTTCACTGGTTAGCTAGTAAATCCGATAGTGTCTCATAAGGGAAAGTTCAAAGCCAAAAGCTACCTATCCTTTGCAGAATATTTTCGATTTCTGTACTCTCTGTATTTACATCATGTTGTTGCATTTTCTCTCTGTCAATTTCATTCATATGGGGGATTGTTGGAAAATTTATAAAGAGGTAGTTGTGAATTGAAATAGACTCCATTTTGAATGAAATAGTGTAACCTTTCATGGTGTCTTTTTGTTTTAAAGGAAGGGTCAAACCTCCATTTGAATGAAAGGGTGCAAACCTTTTATGGTGTCTCTTTATTTTAAAGGAAGGGTTATGTCCCTTCTTCATACATTTTCTATTCAAATTGAATAGGTGCCAACAAAGCCTATATAAAGGCAGCCCCATTCCAATTTTGATTTGATTTTGAAAATTCATTTTCCTTGCCTTCATTTTGCTCTCTTGCGTCATTTATTCTTCATATTAGATTTAGAATAATATTCAGAGAGTTAGAACACAGGTTTGATTCGCCGAACAATTTGTTTTGGAGTGCTACTACAAATTGGTTAAGGTCATTGTATCCTGGGAGATAGACGCCACTCAACCGTAAGCACCGTAGCGGGGCGAATCTGTCTTAAGGACATAATATCACACACTCGACTTGGTCTTTAATTATTTATTTGGTTTGACAAAATAAATTCTGTAAGTTTTATTTTATTTTGTTTGATTTTGTTTCAAGTTATTTTATTTACACAGAAGATTGTTCCAATAATTATTAGATTAAATTCAATTAGACTTAAGCTTAATTACTTTTTTTTAATCATACTTGATTAACTAGTCTATATAGGGATAATTGAACACCACCATATTCTAGACTTCTTTATTTCCTCATTTTTGAGCCTACTACTGTTGGAGAGAGAGAGAGAGGAGAAGGAAATCAAGCTCAACTAGGGAGATTGCGAGGAAATTTGAAGAAATTAGCTTAAACTTAGCTAGAATTTGAGAAATTGGGAAGAATCACTCAAGAGTTCAAAGAATTGAGACTTGTAGGTAAGAAATCCAACCCTTAAGTTATGTAGTGACTCACTCAATTTGTGAATTCAAAAGAAAATGAAAGAGTAATGCATGAAATGAACTAATGTAGTAGGAAAGAAGAGGATTAAAGCATGCATGTGCATTTCATCGTATTTTTCAAGATTGATTTTAAGTAATTCTTCCATGCATGTCATGTTTCTAACTTAATTTTGAGACTTCATCATGTTTTCCATCAATTTATCTTGTTTGAGCATGATTTGAAACGTTTAAGTTCAAGGAATTTACATCCATGTTATGTTTTCAACATTCCAAGCTTGATCTTGCACAACTGGCTTGCTTTTAGGCTTTGATTTTGCGAAATGATTTTGACTTCACAATGTTTTACAAGTTTACACATGTTTCCTTAAGCTTTTGGCCCAAAAGAACATGATTTGTAGCTTTGAATTCGAGTTTTGAAGCTTGAAGAGCAATCTAGAAATTCCAAAATTCTGCATCTTTGCTCGAGAGATAGAACTTGCTCTCAAGTGACCACTCTTTGTTTTGCACTTCCGCTTGAGCGACCAAAAGTTGGCAAAAGCGTAAAATTCATTCTCCCAGAAGTTTTACAAAATTTTGCAAACCGCTCAAGCGACAATAGTTGTGCTCAAGTGAGGACCTTGTTTACTCAATCTTACGTTCGAGCGATCGTCAAGCCTTCGTCGAGCAGAAAAATCATGCAACCAGTACTTTTGCAGACCTAGGGGCTCGCTTGAGCGTAAGAAATGACGCTCGAGCGAGGTGCCCTGGTTTTAAAAATTTTGCTAAGTGTTTCAAAGTGCATTCTGGCATCCTCATTACATTTTAGGCATCCATAAGCCCTATTTAAGACATAATAGTGAGGATAAAGACTAAAAACACACCTAAATAAGAAAGAAATGAATTAAATGAATTTCGAGCATGTGTTTCAATGTGTATCCATTCTGTGTTTGTGTAGGTCATGCGCCATAGGCTATCCGATTATCTGCTCTGTCTGTCTGCTATTAGAGCCAACTGTGAGTAATAACTTTATAAAGCTATGTTCAATTTATAAGTATTTTCTAAATGATATAAAATGATCTGTTTTCTGAAATATTATTTTTTGTATGAATGAATGGTTGTCTAATATTTTTTAAATGAGCTCGTGGCATTTTTAGTTTCAGATAACATTTCTTATATGTTCTCTTATGCCCCAATTATGGGCCAACTATACGTCTTATGAGCCGACTGTTATGGATCATTCTGTATACGTCTCATTTATAGGTCAACTGTACGTCTCATGAGCCAACTGTACTGTCTCTGTGCATATGATTCAACTGTATGCCTTCATGGTCGTCCCTCAGGGGTCAACTGTTTCTACTAGTGCTAATGGATGTACCATGTATGATTAACTACAAATTCTGATTATGAGTATAATTCTAAATCTGTTTCTGTTATGGACACTGAATTCTGAACATGATTATGAATCCATTTCTAATATATAGACTAAATTCTGCTTTCTATATCTGTTATGGACAACATTCATTAAACCCTTTACCTTGTTATTATTCATTGGGCTCCAGCTCATTCTATTATTTATGTATGTAGGTGATCAAGCATGTAACCAGGCTCAGTGATGATCGCCTAAACTTCTATTTTGTTGGCCACCCTTTGTGCCTCCCGAGGAGGTTCCGAAAAGAGTCAGTGGTCGAGTTTTGTGAACCAAGTGTAAGTCCTTGTTTTTCTTTGTTGAAATCTGAACAAGTTTCTGTTTCTCTGTGCACTGGGCTAAGTCCCACTTTTGTTTTATCTGTATTTTGTAAGTGACGTACGACTATTATAATTATGATGTCATATGAGTGTATATAAAGTTTTAAATTATCTGTCCCATGTATATCTGCATAGCTCAATGGACGATGTATGTTTTATATATCTACTTCCGCTAGCCCCTTAATTATATGTTATTCTATACAGAGGCCTTCGGTAATCCAAGGACTACTGGTTGGTTACGATGCTAAACCTATAGAGGCGGGTTTGGGTCGTGACAGAAATGTTTAAATATGTTTAGAAGTGTTTTGAGCCTTATTTTGTATACAATGAAGTGAGGTTGCAAAAGGGAAAAGGTCCATTTTTTTTAGTAGATTTCAGACTAGTTTTACACCTAGACCACTTGAGCGGCTTGGGCCACAGCTCGAGTTTTGCTTTAAGTTACACTTTGCTTGCATGAACGGCCAACTCTACTGCACGAGTGGCCAGGCCACCGCACATGAGGCCTACAGGGCAATTTTTTTGATTTTGTTTTCTTTCCGTTTCACCGACTACCGGGCCTTCATTTACATGGTTTCCATGTGTAATTCACATCCATATGCACAGCATGAACACGAAGGAAATTAAAGAATAAATATAAACAATTTAACGAATAAGTAATGGGTGAAACGAATTAGTTTAAGAACAGATTGCATAAATTGAATATGTTATGAAATGTTATGCTTGTGATATGTTTTTGCAGGTTGAGCCATTGAGGTGTATCGCTAACCAAGCACTGTGAGTAACATTATTGTAAAGATATGTTCATATGAATTATATTTGAAATGCTATTGGATAAGTTATGCTTTCGGAATGATATTTGTTTTCGTGAACGAATGTCCCATTTTCAAATCTATTATGGCATCTAAAGAAAGTCCCAAGTTATGGGGGACAACATGTTAATATGGGTCCATTACATATAAATGATTACGAGATCTCGTTAGCCACCTGATAATGTAGTGATGTGTTTAATCAGTATTCAAAACCAATTAATCTAGTCGGAAGACGATATGTTCTGTTCTGTTGGATGTACCATTATTATGTTTAGATATGAGAATGATTATGATATGATTTGTTTTATAGATATGATATAGTTGGAATTCGTTCACTAACCCCTTTACTTTAATGTTATTCATTGGGTTTTAACTCACTGTGTGTATATATATGTATAGGTGGGCAACATGAAGATCAAGCCTAGATGAACACCGTTAGTTGAGCCATCGCTTGAAGCTTTTTGAGATTTTGGTGCCTTCGAGTTAAGGCTAGGTCGAGAATACCGTTGTCAAGTTTTGATCAGGATGTTGACATTTTGATATATGTATATATGTCTATAAATGTTTTGTACAAGCTAAATGTAATACAGGGTGGATAAATTAATGTTATGTGCATGTGTTATTTCATCTAGAATCACAGCTCATTGGACTACTAGTTATATATATATTTTTGATATTAAGCTTCTGCTAGTCCCGATTATTTTGATTTGTGTAGGAAGGCCTTTGGTAATCTCGGATTACTAGACGGTTACGACGCTAAACTTATAGGGTCAAGTTCGGGTTGTGACAGAATGGTATCAGAGCATGATTTAATTTACCAACACACGTGTCCAATTAAGCAATAGGAAGTCTAGAAAAGAGTTAGGATCATTTGCATTTGTGCTACAAGTATATGAGTTAAGATGTGAATTTATGACCTCCATGTGAACAAGAGAATGACAGTTATATTCACGAATGTGCTATACTAGTTCTCTTATTGAGTGTGAAGTGTATGAAAATACATGCATGAGTATGATTACTGTTTCAGCATGAATATGAAAGTATGTGACTATGTGATAAGAACACAAGCAAAGGAGTTATGGGTAATTTGACTTCAATATTGAATATGTGACTTATGTGAGCATGAGATCTATTAGCATTATTCTTCTATATTTATTATTACCCATATGTAGATAGACTGATAGGGAACACAAGACATACAGATGAGATTGAATCCTCAGATGCTAGAATAAATCAGTTAGAAAGAATGGTGGAAGTTTTAACCGAACTGGTGAGACAATAACAAAGCAAAGGTAACAACCCTTACCTCCTCTACCACCTCCGGTTCATATTGAGCTGAATAATGATGGCATCATTGCTCTTACACAGAAATACAAGAAAATGAAGCCACCAGAATTTTTGAGGGGTATTGAACCGTTAAAATCTAAGGCTTGGGTACTTGAAATTGAGAAGATATTTGAAGTATTTTCGTGTACTGAAGCATATAAAGTTTTGTTGGCAACATTTACACTGAAAGAAGAAGCTAGAAGATGGTAAATGCTTGTCCAGGATAAGAATGGAGGCTTGACATGGGATCAATGCAAAGAAATTTTCTATGAAAAATATTTTCCCCAATGCGTCCGAGACAGGAAGATAATTGAATTTGAACAACTTAAGCAGGGCGAAATGATTGTGGTTGAATATGAAGCAAAATTCACTGAATTGGCTCGTTACGCACCTCACATAATTGACACCGATTATAAGAAGATGGGAAAATTTGAGAGTGAACTTAATGTTGAAATACTTGATCGGGTCAATGTTTTGAAATTGTTAAAGTATGTGGATGTGCTTGATAGGGCTTTGATGTCTAAGGCAAACATAGCGGCTTTAAAGATGTCCAAGTCAATATTATTAACCGAACAGGAGAGTAAGAAACAAAAGAAACAAAAAGTTGAAATGACAAGTGATTCAATGACCTCCATGACTGAAAAATCAAATGTAAGAACTTTTGGCAACACAAGTCAGGGAATCAATAGAAACAATTGCATACCTGCGTACAGGGAGTGCGAGAAACAACATTGGGGCATTTGTCGCCGCTTCTCTGGAGCCTACTTTAGATGTGGAAAGAAAGGACATTTGGCTAAGTCTTGCCCACAAGCCCATCTGAACAACAATAGGCCGAATGCTAGTATAGCCAATTCCACTCCGGTACCAAGAACAAAGGCAACTTCTACTCCTGAAAGAAATACTTTGAGGCAAGGAAGGGTTTACACCCTAGCTGTAGAAAAGACCTATAATATTGAGACAACTAGTGTAGGTATTACCTTAATTATGTGCAACATGTTTATGTGAAAATTAGTGTGAGCATCGTACACTCCTTGACCTGATATGAATTGTGGACATGCTGACTGAACTCATTGAATTCTTGGACATATGAACCTATGCCTTATGCTTTTCTTTCTATTGATATGTAGAATCTTATTAGCATCGACGGGTTATGTTTGACTTGTTTTTTTTTTTACTATAAAATCTTTGAAGGGCTATGAGTATGCAATGAAACATGATAGGGTTGAATGATAGCTAATGAATGCTCTTGAGACTTACGTGAATTGCTATGGAAACTGGTTGGACTTGTGAATTTTGAAAATTTGCTGGGTTAGTCTTTTATATCGTACTTAGACAATTTAATATGAACTATTATGTTTGACAATTTTGAACTATGTTAACACATTTAAACTATGTTGTATGCTGAAAATGAATAGATATGGAACCTACTGTAATTGATTGTGATATGGAGTTATTGTGTACTTTGGAACCCTGACTTTTTGGAATATTGTGATCGGGTTATACTGCTACGGAAATTGGTAGACCAAGAACTTAACTAGGATTGGAACATTTACCTTGCTTTGAGAATCTTATGTGAAACACTAGTAGCAGACTATTTGATTATGAACGATACTTAAACTCGCACCACCAATAGAGTGAGAACACATGTATTATGTTAAAGAATGATTGCTTGGGTACTATGTTGAATACCATGGTATTGATTACTAAGAAAACGGTTGCTTCTGTGCTACTACAATTTAAATGCGATGTTATGGGCTTTGATTGTAAACCCCAACTACTTGGACATATGTGCATTTCATATGTCCTTTGATTGACTGTTTTAGTATTAGCGTATTACGCAATTGGTGTTATGGGAAATGAAAATTGTGCACTGCATGAATGACTTGCATGTATGACATATGGAAATTATATGAAGCTTTATTAAAATTTGCCGCCTCCTGTTATTAAAATTTCGGGAAGAACTGAGAAACGTTACTTGTTCACTTGTCGGATTACCGTACCAAAAGAGGAATTAGTGGTGCAACAAGAAAATGAAACGACAAATGGGACCCGAATTTCATTTGTGACGTAATAAGACAAGTTTGAAGGACCAAACTTTCTAAGGTGGGGATAATGTAATGACCCGGACATGTATCTGATTAATTAGTCATCTAATTGCATTGTTATGTGCTAATTGATTATGTGTTTGATGAGAAATTATATGTGAATTAGAGGGATTTGATTTTATATCTGTTGATTGTTGAAAAATCTGTTGCAATTACAACTTTAAACTGAAAATTGAAGGTCTTAGAGGCTCCAGAAACCAAAACTAAGCACATATTTGTGATCAGTATGATTTTTAGGACTTAATGAGAAGTTTGATAAAAATTTGATTTGGAATTAATTACGTGGGTTTAATTGAATATTATATATATGTGCCTCAGTCGAGAGACTCAACAAAATATCTTCATTCTTGAAGACACAAAAAACATATATATATCTATAGAGAGAGAGAGAGAGTTCTAGAGAACTCAAGAAGAATGAAGCAAGAAGAAGAAGGAGAACAAGGGGGATTAAGCCAAATCTTCACCAAGTTAACCGTCTAAGGTAAGATTTTCTCTCTAATTTCATGAGTTCAAGAACACCCATGAAATCTAACAATCTAAGGGTTTAATGGTGTAAATTGATGTTAGAAACCCACATGAGCTTCAAATAGAGGAATTATAGGAAATAGCTCAACATCTTGTCATCGATGGTATGAGGTCATGAAATTTTTGTTCATATATGTGAAATCTTGCATAGTTCTTCAATTGAGAAGAAAACCCATGAATTTTGAGAATTGGAGTTCAAACTTGCATGTTTTTAAAGTTATATTTCAATTCAAGAGTTTATTTGTTTTCTTTACATGGGAATTTGAAGGTTGATTTAAAGTCATGAATTTTGATTTGAAGCCATGATCTTTACTTGAAGTTGGAAATTTTTAAATCCATATGTTTAGAAGTGTTTTGAGCCTTATTTTGTATACAATGAAATTGAGGTTGCAAAAGGGAAACGGTTCATTTTTTTTAGCAGATTTCGGACTTGTTTTATACCCAGACCGCTCAAGCGGCCTAAGCCACCGCTAGAGCGGCCAACCCTCTTTTGCTTTAAGTTGCATTTTGCTCGCACGAGTGGCCAGGCCATCACATGTGCGGCAGTTTTTTCGGTTTTGTTTTCTTTCCTTTACCGGGCCTTCATTTACATGGTTTTCATGTGTAATTCACATCCATATGCATAGCATGAACACAAAGGAAATTAAAGAATAAATAGAAACAATTTAACGAATAAGTAACGGATGAAAAGAATTAGTTTAAGAACCGATTGCATAAATTGAATATGTTATAAAATGTTATGCTTGGGATATGTTTCTGCAGGTTAAGCCATTGAGGTGTATCACCGACCAAGCACTGTGATTCTTGTAAAGATATGTTCATATGAATTATATTTGAAATGCTATTGGATAAGTTATGCTTTTAGAATGATATTTGTTTTCGTGAACGAATGTCCCATTTTCGAATCTATTATGACATCCAACGAAAGTCCCAAGTCATGGGGGACGCCATGTTAATGCAGGTCTATGACACATAAATGATTACGAGATCTCGTTAGCCACGTGATAATGTGGTGATGTGTATAATCAGTATCCAAAGCCGATTACTCTAGTCAAAAAACGATATGTTATGTTTTGTTGGGTGTACCATTATTATGTTCAGATAAGAGAATGATTGTGATATGATTTGTTTTACAGATATATTTAGAATTCGTTCACTAACCCCTTTATTTTAATGTTATTCACTAGGCTTTAGCTTATTGTGTGTGTATATATATATATATGTATAGGTGGGCGACATAAAGATCAAGCCTAAATAAACATTGTTAGTCGAGTGTCACGACCCAAACCCGCCCCTGTGGGTTTAGCGTCGTAACCGGCCAGTAATCCTTGGATTACCAAAGGCCTCAGAACAAAATAATATATAATAGGGGCTGCGGAAGCAAATGTACAAATTTACATAGTCCATAGAGCTGTGCAGACATACATGGGACAGAAATTTCCAAAACAAACTTATATATATATATATATGTATACAAATGTGACGTCCAAAATACATTAGTATTACGTCACCCAATTACATAGATAGAGTCTAGAGGAGCTTAGCCCAAGTACAGATATACAGAATAAACTCAACTAAAGCTTTGGCGTGATCCTCTCAAAAGGAACCTCCTTGGTGTAATAACCCCGACCTCTGATTAATGTTAATCCGTATTTAATTATGCCTAACAGTAATTTAGGAGGGATTTGGAATTAATTTACATGTGTGTTGCATTATTTTTGTGTCTCTATCTGTTCGATGCAGAAAGATCTGTTCATGTTTTAGTTTCAGTTTGCGAATTGAAAGCCTTATCGGCGTTCGAATCAGAAATTGACTTGATTTATGTGCTAAGTAGGATTTATAGAATTTTATGGTAGGTTTAATTAAAATTCGGTTCGGAGCGATTAAATTTGATTAAATTAGTGCCATTTATTTGACCCTAATTAGCTATGCTTTATTTAAGTCTATATTAGACTAATTGAGCCCCACTCACCTCCTTTATTCATTTGATCACATTTGAGCCTTTAGAGAAAGAAAACGTGGGAGAGAGTGAGAGAGGGAAGAAATTGGGATCAAGCTTGAGGGTTAGGAGAAATTGCTAGGAGACCTTGGTGAATTGCTCAAAAACATCTCTAACCATAAGGAATCGAGAACTTTAGGTAAGAATGTTAGTCTCTAGCCTTGTAATTTAGTTGATTGATGCTTGAAATCAATTGTGTAGGTGAATTAGCATATGAATTGAACTAAAGGTTGGGAATTAAGAATGAATTCATACATGCATGCATGTTTCATAGCATTTTGAAGGTTGATTTTCAAGAATTTCCTCATGCATGTGTTGAGTTCACTTTAATTTTGGGAAAACAATGAGTTTCATGTTATTGAATAGCTTTTGATCATGTTTTGGAGAGCCTTAGCTCAAAAATGTACATGCATGTTATGTTCATGAATTAATTTCAAGTTTCAAGTTGAATGTTGCTCAATTGGCATACTTCTGGGCTTTGATTTTGTAAAATGGTCTTCAAAACATGTTGTTTTATGAGCCTTCATGTATTTCCTCAAGTTTTGGGCTCAGAAAATTGAGTTTGTTGCATTTGGGGTTGAATTTGAGCTTGGTGATCAAATCTGAAAATTCTAGAAATTTGATCCACGCTCGAGCATGCACCTTGAGTACATGCACTCCGCTCGAGCGATGATGTTTACGCTCGAGCGTGAAATGAATATACCCAGAAGTTCTTGTGTTTTATAGTCCGCTCGAGCGAGGGAATCCACGCTCGAGCGAGGGTCTGAGTCTCACGCTCGAGCATAGGTCGAGCACCCGTTGAGCGTGAAAAACTTGCATCCAGTACTTTTGTCGAGGTTTACAGTCCGCTCGAGCAGGGAAGTCCACGCTCAAGCGGAGCTTCATTGTCTGCATGTCCGCTCGAGCACGGAAAACCACGCTAGAGCGTGGACCTTATTTTCAGCTAGTTTTAAAAAATGTTTTCCAATGCATTCTTGCATCCTCATTCCATCCTAGGCATTCCTAGGCCATGTTTAAGATTCCATAATGAGGATTAAGAGTTAGAAACACACCAAGAGCAAACGACATAAGTTATATACAATTAGAATGTGTGTTTCAAGTGTGTATCTGTTATGTGTTATGTAGGTCACGTGCCGCGTACTGTTTGACCAATCTGCTCCGTCTATCTGTCTCAAGGCCAACAGTGAGTAATAACATAGTAAAGATATGTTCAACTTTATTTATTTTCGGTGTAATGAATTAAGATCTGTTTTCTGAAACAATATGTTTTGTACAATGAATGATTGTCCAATTTTTGTTATGTATTCGTGACATCCTTAGCATCATGTGATATCTGTTGGCTGTTACCCGGTATCGGAGGTTCCTTTATGGAACTTAATCTTTCTGCACTCTGTTACCCGTACCGGAGGCTCCGTTACGGGGGCTCAGCGTATTTATTCTCTATTACCCGGATCCGGAGGTTCCTTTATGGAACTGGTTATTCGTAACCCTCACGTGTCTGCCTCTGTTCTGTATTTGCTCTGTTAATGCTAATGGATGTATTACGTAAACTTAAGCATACCTCATGATTCCTGTATATGATATGGACAAATTATGATTTTGATATGAAACTGAATTATGACTTCTGAATCTGTACGGACTCATTCATTGAAAACCCTTTACTCTGTTATTTTTCACTGAGCTTTCGCTCATAGTTTATATTATGTATGTAGGTGAGCCGGTGCGTGATCAGGGCCAGAGTTGACGGCCTTCATTTCTGTTTTTGTCAGCTAACCGTTGTGCCTCCCGAGGAGGTTCTGATCGAAGTCTAGTTACATGGTTGTTTTTGTATTTATGCTAGTCTCTGTTGGTTTTGTAAAGTCAAGTCCTGGGAATCACACTTTTGTAAATGTGTTGTATGTGGTATCCTTTGACCGGCACGCTTATGTATATATATAAGTTTTGAAATATTCTGTCCCATGTACGTTACCACAGCTCATTGGACCTTGTCTATTTTGTATATTTGCTTCCGCAGCCCCTTATTATGTGCTTATCTGTTAAGAGGCCTTCGGTAATCCACGGATTACTAGCTCGTTACGATGCTAAACCTACAGGGACGGGTTTGGGTCGTGACACTTGGGAGGCACGGTAGTTGGCTGACAGAACAGAATCTTAGGCCATCAACTCTAGGCCTGGTCACGTGCTTGCCCACCTACATACATAATATAAATAGTGAGCTGGAGCCCAGTGAATAATAACTGAGTAAAGGGGTTTAATGAATGTTGTCCAAGACAGTTATAGAAAACAGAATTCAATAGTCATCATAAATGGATTCATAATCATATTTAGAAATCATAGTTCATAACAGATACAGATTCAGAATCATAATCATAATCAGAATTTGCAATTAATCATACATGGCACATTCATTAGCACTAGCAGAAATAATTGACCTATAAAGGCATACAGTTGACTCACGTGTACGGAGACGGTACAGTTAGCTCATGAGACGTAGAGTTGACCCATAATTAAGACGTAACAGAACAGATAACAGATGTCATTTGAAACTAGGAATGCCACGAATACATTTCAGAAACATTGGACAACCATTCATTCATACAGAAAATAATATTTCAGAAACAGATCATCTTATATTATTCAGAAAATAATTAAAGTTAAACATAACTTTACAAAATTATTACTCACAGATAATCAGTGGCTCCAAATAGACGAGTAGGGTGGGCAATTCACTTAACTTGAGACATGTGACCTACATAACATGACAGATACATACATTGAAATACATGCTCAGATTGTATATAACTTAATTCATTTGTTCTTAGTGTGTTTCTAGCCTTTATCCTCATTATGGTGTTTTAATCTTGGCCTAGGAATGCCTAGGATGGAATAAGGATGCAAAAATGTACTTGAAAACATTTTTCAAAACTTGCTGAAAACAGGGTCCACGCTCGAGCGTGGCTTTCCTCGTTCGAGCAGACATGCAAGATGTGAGGGTTCGCTCAAGTGCAACTTCCTTTGCTCGAGCGGTCTGTAAACTTTGAAAAAGTACTGGTTGCTTGATTTTCACATTCGACGGACGCTCGATCCTCACTTGAACGTAAGACTTAGACCCTCGCTCGAGCGTGACTTTTGTCACTCGAGCGATCTGCAAAAACACATGAGCTTTTGGGAGCATGCATTTCACGCTCAAGCGGACTTCTGATCACTCAAGCAGAGGTGCAAAAACAAAGGTGGTCGCTCGAGCGTATAATACTTCGCTCAACCGGAGGTGCAAAAACAAAGGTGGTCACTCAAGCGTATAATACTTCGCTCGAGCGGAGGGTGCAAATTTTGAAATTTCCAAATTTGCTCCCAAAGTTCAAAACTCAATCTAAAAGCATCAAAACTCGATTTTTCTGGGCTAAAACTTGAGGAAACACTTAGAAACTCGTAAAACATCATGAATTAAGGATCATTTCAAGAAATCATGGCCCAATAGCTTGTCAATTATGCAAAAATTCAACGTAAAATTTATGAATGTTCCATGAACATGACATGCATGAATTTCTTTGAACTTAAGCTTTTCAAAACATGATCAAATGTTACAAAACAACATGAAACTTGATGATTTCCCAAAATTAAGGTGAATTTAAGACATGCATGAGGGAATTCTTGGAAATTAAACTCAAAATGTGAGAAAATATGCATGCATGCATGGTATGGCTCAATACTCTTCATTTCTAACTCAATTCTTGCATTATTCAACATAGTTCTATTGTGTTCATGCATTATAGTCTAAATTTCAAGGCTTAAAGATAAAATTCTTACCTAGAGACTTGAGTTCACAAGTGTTGAAGTTGAAACTCTCAAATTCTCTTCAATATCACAACAATTTCTTGCAAGTTTTCCCCTTTCTCACTTGATCCCAAACCCCTTCTTAGTCTTTCACTTCTCTCTCACGTTTTTGTGTGTCTTAGGAGCATGAGTTAATGATATAAAAATGACCTAATGGGATCAAGTATATGGCCCACTTAAGGATACATGTTCAATTGAGGTTAAAGGCAATCATTTCGCATTAAATTAGTCTAATTATTTGGTTCCGAATCAAATTTTAACCAAACCAATCATAATATTCGAAAAATTCCAAATAATACATAACTTGAGTCAATTTCATGATCGAATGCCGATAAGACCTCCAATTTGCAGAACAGATCGGAAACGTGAACAGATCATTTTACGTTAAACAGATATAAACTCAATAAGGCAACACATGCAATTTAATTCAGGTTTTGATCTCAAGAACTTATTAGGCATATTAAGTCATGGATTAACGTTAATCATGGGTCAGGGTTTTTACATCGAGCCACTGCTTGAAGCTTTTTGAGATTTTGGCGCCTCCAAGTTGAGGCTAGGTCAAGAAGACCGTTGTCAAGTTTTCATCATAATGTTGATATTTTGATATATGTATATATGTATATAAATGTCTTGTACAAGCTGTATGTAATACATGGTGGATAAATTAACATTATATACATGTGTTATTTCATCTAGAATCACAGCTCATTGGACTACTTGTTATATATATATATATATATTTTGATATTAAGCTTCTGCTAGCTCCGATTATTTTGATTTGTATAGGAAGACCTTTGGTAATATCGGATTACTGGCTAATTACGACGCTAAACCTATAGAGGCGGATTTGGGTTGTGACATTTAATATCAAAATGAGTGTTTATTTTACTATCTTATAATTTAATATATATCATATAAAATCATTATATGATAATTACACTTTTATAGTACAATAGAACTAAAATGATCAAAATAAGTGAATAATTTAACTATTTTATTATATATAAGATTATTAGAATAAATAATTAAAATTAAAATTAATATTATTCTTTTGTAACACATGTCATAATCCAAAATATCATTACATTGATTAAAGTTAATTTCTTTGTGATTTTATGTCAGACATCTTTCTAGAAGTGATTTACATACACGTGTAACGTCTAATTTGATATTGATTGATTAAAATAATAGAACTCAATACTTTTAGAAGATAAATTGACAAATATCAAATGATAAATAGTGTGGAATATTATTTTAAAGAATAATCATTCATCAAAAATAATTGTGCATATTTAAGGCACATATTGATGTTTATTGAATAATTTTTAAATAAAAATTTTAAATTTAGAATGTGTCACATAAGTAAAGGAAAAACACTGTGAAAACACTATTTATTATTTAAATTTGTAATTTTTTGTGCATCATTGTGAATAACTCTTACAATCGTACTAATATAAAGATAAATCCTACCTTTGAGTCAGCCCACCTTAAGCACTTTTTTGTGTTATAAAATACTTAAATGTTGTCATATAAAAATATTATAATAGATCATAATCAAACACCACTTGAACATATATAATTAAAGACATCTTTCTGGAAGTGATTTACATACACGTGTAACGTCCAATTTGATATTGATTGATTAAAATAATGTAACTCAATACTTTTTTTGTCAAGTTTTTAGAAGATAAATTGACAAATATCAAATGATAAATAGTGTGGAGTATTATTTTAAAAAATAACGATTCATCAAAAATAATTGTGCATATTTAAGGCACATATTGATGTTTCTTGAATAATTTTTAAATAAAAATTTTAAATTTAGAATGTGTCACATAAGTAAAGGAAAAACACTGTGAAGACATTGTTTATGATTTGAATTTGTAATTTTCTATGCATCAATGTGAATAACTCTTACAATCGTACTAATATAAGAATAAATCTTACCTTTGAGTCAACCCATCTTAAGCACTTTTTTGTGTTATAAAATACTTAAATATTGTCATATAAAAATATTATAATAGATCATAATCAAACACCACTTGGAGCATATATAATTAAAGACCCATTGCACCATTTTTTTTTTTTTTTTTTTTTTTTTGAGAATGTGAAAAACATTTATATTAAAAAACAAGAACATACACTTTAGACATAAACAAAAACATAAGAAATGAGGAACATGCAGGTATGTCAATAGGAGAAGAAATAGCCAGTAATACGGTAAACCAAGACTATAGGTTCTATCGTAAGATTAGGAACTTTGAAGTGGAGATTGCACTTAACAAGATGAAATCAAATAAGGCTTTAGGACCCGATAATATCCCTATTGAAGCTTGGAAGTACTTGGGTAAAAAGGGGATTGCTTGGTTGACTAAGTTGTTTAGCACAATTTTGTTGACTAGGAACATACCAGATGAGTGGAGAAATAGTATTTTAGTGCCAATCTATAAGAATAAAGGAGATGTCCAGAATTATAACAACTATAAAGGAATCAAACTACTATGTCATATAATGAAAGTGTGGAAGAAGGTGAAAGAACTTCGATTGCGAGATATAATAGAGGTATTAGAGAATCAATTTGGGTTTATGCCTGCCAGGTCAACAATGGAAGCGATCTATCTTTTGAGGAAAGTAATAGAAAAGTATAGAGAAAAGAAAAGAGACATTCATATAGTGTTTATCGACCTTGAAAAAGCATATGATAGAGTGCCTCAGGATATAATATGGTGGGTGTTAGAAAAGAAAGGGGTGACAAAAGGTTACATCGATGTAATTAAGGACATGTATAAAGGGGTGGTGACCACTATTAGATCGCCTGCTGGAGAGACAAATGAATTTCCTATCACTGTAGGGTTACACCTAGGATCTACCTTAAGTCCTTATCCTTTTGTTTTAGTTATGGATGAGTTGACGAGAAATATTTAGAATGACGTGCCATAGTGTATACTTTTTGCAAATGATATCGTATTAGTGGATAAGACTAGAGAAGGAGTTAACACAAAGTTGGAGATTTGAAGAAAAGCACTTGAATCTAAAGGATTCTAGATAAGCAGAACTAAGACAAAGTACATGGAGTGTAAATTTAGTAACAGTAATAATGAAAGCAGAGGAGAATGGAAGATTGAGAACTAAAAACTACCTAAGAGTGGACATTTTCGTTATTTAAGATCGATTATCATAACGGCAAGGGAGATTGATGCGAATGTGGCCCATAGGATTAAGACGGGATGACTTAAGTGAAGAAATGCGTCTACGGTATTGTGCGATAAACGAATACCCACTAGACTAAAAGGTAAGTTCTATCGAACTACTATTAGACTAGCGATGTTGTATGGGACAGAGTGTTAAGCAACCAAGAAACAACATGTAGATAAAATGAGTGTTACTGAGATGAGGATGCTAAGTTGGATGTGTGGCAAGACTAGACAAAATGGGTAGAAGTAGCACCGATAGAAGATAAGTTGAGAGAGAATCAATTGAGATGGTTTGATCATGTTCAATGGAGACCAATAGAGGCAGTAGTGAAGAGATGCGATGCAGTAATGGTAGATGGTAGAGTTAGGGGATAGGGTAGGCCTAGATTAATGTTGGCTAGTATTGTAAATAGAGATATGGATCTACTTAATTTGACTAACGAAATGACTTTTGATAAAGTCGCGTAGCAAAAAAGAATTCATGTTGCCGACCTCATTTGATGAGACTTAAGGCTTGGTTTGGTTTAGTAACCATAATAGTTTGTATATTATAGAATTTTCTGATGTTTTTATTTTTTTTAGAAAAAATATATATTTTGATACACGTGAAATTTATGATTTTTAGTAAATTTGATTAACACAAATGAAGATTTGATTTCAGGTTAAGAATACACTTTTTTTTATAACTTTGAAAAAAGTTGTTTTTATGAGCCTTTTATATAGGATCATACACAATGACAAAAAATTTCATTAGTCATTAGATAATCTGTTTGTATTTGGCTTTCAATTATTAAATTTTTTTATACATAAAGTATTAACACTCAAAATTAATATTTTACTTTAAAAATAAATTGTCTTGCATAGCACGAGTCACCTACTAGTTATACATTTAAAAAAAAAAACACAAATCTCATATCTCATAACAAAACCATTATACATTAAAAAAATTATAGATCAAAATTATTTGAAAATAATACTATTGGTTAACAAACTAATTATAGATTTTTTTTTTCTTTTTTGAAAAAAAAAAACACACAACTACCTAAAATTTTAAATTGCAAGTTCCTAAAATCTCTCCCATCATATTTCTCTCTTCCCTAAATCTCATCTCATAACAAAATAAATATACATTCAAAAAAAAGAAAAAAAGCACATATCTCATCTTATAACAAAACCATTAAAAAAAACACACACACATACACACACACACACACACAAACAACCACCTAAAATTTTCTCATTCCACAATTGCAAATTTTTGTAATTTTAAAAATAATACTATGCAGCTTTTTTGGTTTGGAATGTAAGGATTCACTTTTTAGAAAATTTAAATTTTTTGTTTTCAGTGTTTTTTCTTTTGTTTTTAAGCAATTTTTTTAATTTTTAGATACCCTTAGCATAAATATACTTAAAATGTATAATATTTGTGAAATTTTTTTTTAGAAAATTCACTAAATACCAAAAATAAAAAAAAATGATAATTCAATATATTTTTCATATTCTTGTGTATTTGTTGATTTTTTACAAATATTTTTTTTTTAGATATATCTAAGTAAGGTGCATCTAAAAAAGTAAAAAAAATTACTTAAAATTTTAAAAATATTCACTAAAAACAAAAAAAAAATACAAAAATAAAAAACTCAATTTCTAGAAAATTGAGAAAAAAAAATTAAAACCAAATACACTGATTAGTATTGGCTAACAAAATAATTATAGATATAAAAAAAATAAAAAAGAGCACACAACCACCTAAAATTTTGAATTACAAGTTTCATAAAATCTCTCCCATAAAATTTCTCTTTTTCCTAAATCTCATCTCATAACAAAGTAATTATCCATTTAAAAAAAAGGGGGATGCACCAATAAATCCTAAATTAATAACTTATACACTGTTTAGTCCTAAAAGTTTTCTTATAGACTAAAAGGTCCCATTACAATGTTTCAAACATCAGATTAATGTTTCGAACATTAGATTGATGTGCAAATGGGACTAAATGGAGCATAAGAAAACTTTTAGGACTAAATGGTTCAACTTTTCAGAAACTAGGACTTATGGGTAAATTTTCCTTAAAAAAAATGGGTGTACTACGTATGACCAATCTAATGTGAAACCTTGGTCATAGAACTGGTTACCTGGTTATACTCTGCACGTGGGTCATTATGACCAATTTAATCTGTTAGAGCTAATGGATGTACTACGTATGACTATATGCAAAATCTAAATAAGTATATGAATTTGTTTCTAATCTGAATTTTGATTTTTGAATCTGTTATGCACATCATTCATAAAACCTTTACTCTGTTATTATCCACTAGGCTCTAGCTCATTATTTTATATATGTATGTAGGTGATTAGGCGCGTGACCAGGTTTGAGACTTCCAGTGTAGATCCGTTTGTGTCAGCTAACTAGTGTGCACCTGAGGAGGTTATGGAAGTCTTTTGTGGTCTCGTTTTTGTGGACAATGTTGTGACCAAGTTAATGAACATGTTTTAAGTTTTATTTTCTTTTCCTTTGTTTGGACAACTTTGTGTATCTTCTATATATAAGGTTGACGTCATATTGTATGAAAATAAGTTTGAAATTGTTTGCCCCATTTAAGTCTACACAGCTCTATGAACATTTTATATTTGTATTTGCTTTCGTTAGCCCCGTATTGTGCTAATCTATTTCAAAGGCCTGCGGTAATCCCTAGATTACTGGCCTGTTACGATACTAAACCTATAGGGACGATTTTGGGTCGTGATAATTTTTTTTTCTAGGATTGTCTCTTTCTCTCGGTCATCATCAGTTATGTTTTGTTTTATTTTGTGTTGAGTGTGTATATTTTGCATGTTGGTTTCTAACATCTATTCTATGTTACATCAGTATCTATTATGTGTTGAGTGCTTGCGATAATTCCATAACTTTTGTTATATTATTGAAATTCATTAAAAAGTATTTAAATATTATTTTAATTTAGCTAAATTAGATTTTAAACCAATTTTAAAATGACATGTGTATTTTGAAAATTATAAAATTCAGAAAATTAAGAGAATTTTAGTAACATAATTTAAGGTAATATCCAAATTTACAATTTTATTTTTGAAAATATAAAATTAATTTATAAACCAATCAAATTGCAACACATATTAACAAAAATTAATAAAAATAGAATAAAATTAATTTGTATGGAAAAATCAGATTTAATGAAGGTGAAAAAAATTTAAGAAATGAATATTTCAATTTTGAGAGGGGATTTTATACCAAACATTTTGGGCCGAGCTGGGGCCATACGGGAAATGGTGTTTGGCCGAGCTAAACCCACACAGATGTGTGTTGGGCTGAGCCAAATCAAAAAGCACAGAACGTGGTGCTGAGCTAGGGTCTGATCGGGTATTGTTCGACTAAGCTACCTGAGGTCGCACAACTATATACGTCGTGACTGGTTTCGCCGACCTAACGAGCAAGCGATGGATAGGTCGGATGATGAGAGCGAACAAACCAGATTAAGGTCAGGGTATGCAACCGAGTTGATAATGGTTACACTTGTTAGCGAGTGTGAAGGCATTAATTAAACGCGACGCCGACCTAGGGTATACCGTAGCTCGGTGTCTGTATGACCGGAGTCAATATCTTTGGTGCACCCTATGTAATAGCCTAGTTGGGTGTTCTACATAGACCAATGGAGAAGAAGCCGCTCTAGGTGTGTGACAATATTGTTTGGCAGTTTGGCCCATATTGTTTAGCAAATTTCATGTATACACGTGTAAGGAGTGGAGAGGGCAGTACAACCACATGTCCAACAAAGGATGACAGAGGTGGTGAGCACACAATCTGGGGCTGCATGGCCGGCCTAGAAAAGGAGGCGCGAGCAGACTCAGAAAGGTAAGCAATCTTTAGCCACACTCTCTCTCTATGGTGCTCTGTATTCTCTTTTCTTCAAAAAAGCTAACTTGATCGTCAGAGGGGTTTTTCGACAACCCACCCGCCGAGTAGCTCACCCTTGTTTGTTCGCAATTTAACAGAGTTTTGTTGAAGCAAGCCTAGCTTGGTAGCAAGGAGTACGGAAGGCGACGAATATTTTCCACCCATACAATTAGCGCCGTCTGTGGGAAACTTTGGCAGACAAAACCTTGTCCTCCAAGCTTCTTTGATCACTTTCTATGGCAAATAACGAAGAAACCCCGCTGTTTGTCGTCAACGGCATCACTCCAGAGTCAGTCCAGAGAAGAGACTGTCCTCCCCCCATTCCGACCATGGCGGGTCTGGAGACTTCCTCTAGAGGGCTACCTAGAAATGCCTGAGACAAACGCGCTAGGAGCACTAACCACTCACAGAGTCCTAAAGGGCGCCAGTGACAGAGAGAGTCGTAGGCTTAACGCTTGGAGCACAAACTGAAAAACCAGGATACCATGATTCAGAGAATGGCAGCTGAGATGGAGGCATTGAAGCTGCAGATCAAAGGAAAAAGTGTTGCGAGAGTGGAGAACCACAATGAGCGCATCCAACCCCGCTGCTCAGGCAATCAAAACCAGCGAGGAACACCTTTCCTTTTTATTACTAAGAGCTATGGGATTAGTGATTCCGACTTGTCGACAGAGAAGTAATGCACACGAGATAACAGTTATCATCCTTCCCATCCGTCGACGACGTCGAGATACTCTTACTTTGCCTATTTGAAGGACCTGAGGGACGTCTTGGAGTAGCATACATGTCGCAGAGAAGCCCAAAGAGTGCCGGCGCTACAAAGGCTGAGCCCCAGAATGCATTCCAGCGAAGAAATGGCCATGCCGCCACCCAGAGTGGTGGTTCCCAAGCTAGTGGACAGAGACTTTGCGAGACTTAGTGCCACCCCACTTTCCCCTGAGATTGAGAACACGCCGCTCCCCATCAAATTGCATCAACCTAAGTTCACGCTATATGATGGCAAGACGGATCCATACATGTACGTGAGTCATTACCTGCAAGTGATAGCGGGGCATAGACGTAATGATGCCCTAATGTGCCTCATATTTCCGACGAGCTTGGGCGAGTTGGGCCTGAAATAGTTCGAAAGGTTGCTGGAAGGAAGTATCGAGGGCTGGCAGCTGTTAGCGAAAGCGTTCGTCACAAGGTTTAAGACCAATACTCGAACACCGAAGGAGGTCGACCACCTATTGGGTGTCAAGATGGAATCGGGTAGTTCATTGAAGGCATACAATGTCAAGTATTGGGAGACCTGCAATGAGATTCTCGATTGCCCCACTAACCTGACAATCGCCCAATACAAGCGAGGCCTACCAGTTGGACATAGACTGCAGGACTCGCTTAAGATGCACCACTCTACAACCATGGAATCAGTGATGCAGCGGATTAACGAGCACATCCGAGTTAAGGATGATGCCACCACGGCCATTATAGCTGGTTTTTCGTGCTTCTCGTAAGGGTTTAGTCTCCTTGGATACGATAACCCTATAGTTTGGACTCCCGTGGTTCTGAATCTGATTTCACAAGTGCAATGTGAAATAGATTAAACAAATAAAAGTTCAAATTCGGCAAATCTTAGAAAATTCATTTATCATCAGAGATGTCAAAAATGGACTGCATTGCCAGATTTCAAAGTCGCCACCTAAATATTTTTTGAAAAATTTAGGAAGCCCGTGACTTGTGCCAAAGGCCACTTGTTCGTCATAACCAAAGTGTCTTGGCTCGGAAACTTAAGTATGAGAGGGGAAAGTCATGAATTGAGCACCCCACTCATCCGATCAAAGATCAGTCTCTACTAATCATAATGTGATTTTTATATACATTATATGCTCTTGTTCTGATTTTTATGCTAACATTACTATGTGAGGTACACAAGTATAGACTATATCACCCACTTTAGAATGCTTTGATTTCATGTTTGTTTGGAAAGAATTTTGAATATGTGCTACTTGAAAAAGCGAGCTTATATATACATTAATCAAAAAATCATCCTAATTTAAGTGTAATAGCTTTCATCCACAGGCATTCAAGAGGTATATTAAATAAGCACTTAACCTCATGGTAATATGCTTGATATGGCAACACAAACACACAAGCAATATGCTAAAGCAAGAAATGCTCACCTAGTACTCAACCGAGGCAAGCCAAAGAGAAGAAAAACAATTTGAAAAAATGCATGCTTTATTATGCAAGTGACTAATGCAACACATACAAAATGTAATTATCAGATTCAGGTTCTTAACATGGCATATGGATCAATTGAAGGCTTATGGTGGCGCATGTATTCAAGCAAGAAAGAAAATGACAACAATGTTAGATTGATGAACATAACCCAATGCATGCAAAAATGGATACAACACATAGCAACGATATGAAACAAAAAAATATGATGCTACCACGATAAACATATTAATAAAAGGGAGAAAGAAATGGAGGTTGGAAGACATACAATATTACAAGTGTTACAAATTTGCCTTCGCACAAGAAGGTCCGAATGAATATCCTAATTAACTAATTATTACAACACCAAATGAATGAACTAAATTAACTAACTATTACAAATTCAAATGAAGCCAACTAATTAATTATAACACTAATATTAAAACACTAATTTAGAGGACTTGAACGGGAAGCGAGGAGTTGCACGCACACAACCGAGAACATCCTCTCGGAAACCTTTATGTTTGTTACCAGAACCTGATCTGTTTGCAATCAAAAAATTATTATGTTTTGGCCTCAAGTTCTGCTCTGTTCTGCCACAAAAATGCCACTGCCTGTACAAAATAGATAGCCAGCCGGCCTTGGAAAGTGGTCGGTCATACAGAAAAGTGGCCAGTTGGCCACTGCTTTTGGAAATTGCCCTGCTGCCACAGAGTTAAAACATAGCAAAAGCAGAGTATTTGTAAGAGATGTTTATCCTCTCTACCCTTCCCCATCATGAAGATGATCAAGGGAGGAGTATATTCAATTCACAAATCATCAATTGTCGCAAATTTTTTGCGTGATGATCTATGAACCGATAGGACAAAAGCACAATAAAAGGAAATGAAAGTCCAACAAAACCTCCTTCCTATCATGGAGTTGCCTCAAGGAAAATGGTGAACATTGCTTCTTGAATCATTAAACATCACTAAAGAGTATGCAATGAATCAAGACGCAATAGGTTCAATACAACGTCTGATTGAACCCAACTTAATTTTATTACCTCTTTTTACTCCAATTTTATTAGCCCTTTTTCATTAACTTTCCATTTCTTATCTTTTCTTCATTTTTGTCCAAAAATGATAATTACGTCCACTAAGTCCAAAAAGCGATAAAGAGTATCAAGTATTGACTTAGCCCGAGAAATGAGCTTTTCAAGCCCTTTTCTACGGAGGAAATGACAAAGGAGGAATCAAACTCATTTATAAGTGATAACGAATTCGAAGTCAAACCCAAAAAGGACGATAATGACCCTAAATTCAAACCCGATAACAAGCTATAATGAAACCTTCCTTTACGATTTCCAAGGGTCTAAACTTGAAAGCTAGTCCCTTAGAAGCAATGCACCGGCGAAAAAGAGAAGTGTCAAACAAGATATTGTGCTTAGCATGAGAGAGATGTAATGCCTTAGTAATGAACCTCCGAAGAGATTAAACCATTAAGCATAGAAAATCTCTTTCTTATGCCTTAAGCAACAATCTAGTATTGGATATAACTCTTAATCAAAGAAAGCAAAGAAAGGATGGAGGTTGTAGAGGTGATTATGCAAAGGTGATTATTACAAGTGTGAATATTTATATGAAAACTATGTGAAGAAAGCTATCAACTCATATAGATTGGTGGCTATGGCCTAAACACCCAAATCTATGAGGACTTACAACAACACAAGCATAGTATTCAAAGCATAAACTAAATAAACACACTAAACAGCCCCTAAATAGCACAAAACAATGCTAAAAATCATTTTGAAAATGGTAGAAAACTTAAACAAAAATGAAAGGAAAGAAGCCTAGTAAGCAAGCCAAAGAAGGGTGGCTAGCCCCTCCTCTTTTTTGTGACTTAAAATCACATTTTTAAGCTTAAAAACACTCTGAAAAATAGTGTGAAAAAGCAAAGAAAAGAGATAGAAAAAGATGGTACAAAAGCTCAAAGATTACCCTTTAAAGAGAGGATTCTTTTCTAATTCACAAACCACAAGTTGAACACTCTCAAGAGCTGAAATTTGTATTCAAGAATCTTAGCAAGAGGCCTCAAGTTTAGGCTTAGGAAGTGCATATATAGTGTATGTATATTGCAAGAGAGAGAGGTAGTGTATTGAGCAAGCTATAAGCACTTGGAGAATTTTTTTAACCCCAAACCATAAAGAGAGGTCATGTATTTATAGAAAAACAGGTCCTCACATCGAAAATATCTGTAATGAGCCAGCTGGTGCAAGAAATGCACATGGGGACAGTTGGCAGCCAAAAATATCTGTTTGTCGTTGAACATGGCCGGCCGCTATGAAGAGGGACGGCTGGCCAACCAAAAATGGCCTGCCGGCCACTTGTTGGCCAGCAGGTCTCTGAGCGGTTAGGTTAGAAAAAATTAGGTTTTGGTCCAAAGGAGGTACAAGGTTTAGGTTCTAAAGCTTGAAAATAGAAAACTTTTGCTGAAGAAATCGAACGATTGTACAACGTAACATTTCATCATCGAGCGTTCAAAGTGAAGCGCCCAAGTCTTAATGGCGGTCAAAAATGGGGTGTCTACAGCCACCGAGAAAGCGAATCTAGTAGTAACGGACAAATGTGCAGCTGGAAAGGTTAACTCGGTGGGGCAGGAAGATAACCGCCCCAATAATCGAGCCAGAGAACAACACCGCGGTGCTGGCCATAATGACAGAAATAAGGACCGTGGGAATGACTGGGCTAACGCTTCTCGCAATGAGGAGAAAGATGCCAAGAGAAAATTGAAGGCATGAACCATCATTACCACTATCTTCAAAATTCCAATTTATCGCATTCTCAGTGAGATCCTAAGCGAGCCATTTGTCCGGTGGCCAGCAAAATTGGGGGATGCTTAGAGAGGTTTTAACTCAAGCTATCATTGCACTTATCATGAAGAAATGAGGCACCGTACGGAGGATTGCGTGCCGTTAAAACAACATTTAGAGGAGTTGGTTGTAGCGGGGCACTTAGACCAGTACATTGACGACAGCATGAAAGTAGCCCCCCGAGGGCAAGCCGACCCAAACGGGCTAGCCGTTCTAGATGTCGTGCCCCAAGGAGTTATCAACGTCATTCACAGAATCATTGAGCCAGCGCGAGTATGCGAGCTCAGAGAAATGATGGAGAAGACCGAGGTACAAGACATCGTGACTTTTTTGAGCAAAGAATTGGAAAGAATTCAAACCCCTCACAACGACGCCTTCGTTGTAACCCTGCGCGTCAAGGATTTTGACATCAAGAGAATTTTAATTGACCAAGGAAGTTCGATCGAGATCATGTATTATGACGCATTTAAACAAATGAAATTGGAGGACAAAGACTTAGCTCTAGTAACTTCCCCTTTGATTGGCTTTAACTCACAGCCAGAATGACCGATCGGGAAGATCATATTGCTGGTTAAGGCGGGGTCAGTCACAAAGTAAATGGAGTTTTGGGTGCTGAAGGTCCCATTAACTTACAACTTGATCTTGGGAAGGGGCTGGTTGCACGTTATGCAAGCAATGGCTTCAACTTACCACCAAGTCATGCGCTTTCCTGCTCTAATCGGGCAAATTGAAGAGGTTTGGGGGAATCAAGTAATGTCAAAACAATGTTTCGTCGCAACGAATGGCAGTCGAACTCCTAAAGGCTTTGTCCAAATGAAACAATCATATCAAATTTAAAGTTTTATATGAAACAATCAAATTTAAAGTTTTATATGAAATAATCATATCATAATAATTAGTACCATTTAATTATTATAGAGGAAGGGTGGATAATTTATGACAATATTTCAATTTTATTAACATAATTTAAGAAAATATTTAAATTTATAATATTATTTTTAAAATATAAAATTAATTTATAGGCCATTATTGCCACATATATTAACATAAATTAATAAAAATAAAAATAAAAAATATGAAAAAAGAGATGGCCCTTCAAACCTCAAACACCTAACTAGAAGATATTTGCTTATATTATATTATATAAGGTTCGAACTGTCTTTGGTTCAGATTTTGAACAGCCCGATTGAGTTCGGCCTATTGGATCGACTTTTGGATTCTTTTTAATAATTAAAATTATCCATATTTTAGAATTTGTAGGGTACATTATTCTTGCAAAAAATCATGTAGATTGGATAACGGATACTATATATTCAAATCACTTTTGTCTGGAAAAAATGGACGGTTAGAAAATTAACGGTTTATAAAAAATTGATCCGAATACACAGTATCCGTTATCTGATTGCTGTGATTTTTTACAGAAATAATACACTCAACAAATTCTAAAATGTGAACGATTCATATTATCAAAAAGAGGCCCAAAAGTAGGCCCAATGGGTCAGACCGGACCATCCAGTCCAGATGGCGGACTGGAGGCAAGCCCAGCCATTATATAATTATGTCTACACACACAAATTCTGATCTTCTATCATTTATTCTTCAATTGTTTTGCAGATGTATACAGGTTTGAGAAAATCGATTTTGTTTTTGACAGAGGTCGTAGCAATTTGGATTCAATAACGATTTGGTGCGTTTTCAATCTCTCTCTCTCTCTCTCTCTCTCTCTCTCTCTCTCTCTCCGCCTATACATACATATATACGTGTATCTATGAAGAACACAGTGATTAGTTCAAGTTTTTGTCCGATTGAACAGATTTTACTTATTTAATTTGTTTATTGATTGTAGAATTTTGGAATTGTGTTCAGTTCTCTGATTAGTTTCTACTTACAATTTATGGACTAATATTAATTAATCACCGTATTGATATAGTAAGATTGAATGTAAATGGTTACATTAATGGTCCATGAATTGTTATACAATTCAGCATCTAGGCCCCACAATGTTAATTTATTTGTTTAAGTTGTTCTCAATCACATTCACACAAAGCCATGGATAATCTATGTCATTCATGGGTTCCATTCCAGAGAGACTACATATAGCAATTCTGAGACCTTATGTTGGGTCACTCTGTTATTTGCAGTGGAATATATCATTTTTCATGCTGAGATTTCAATTATCTTTGTAGAAGAAACTGAAAATTTCTGAGGTAAATAAATATTTTCATTTTACTCTAAAGTAATGGTCCAGAAAGTTGTCTATTGTTCTCTTTTGTTGATATGATAAAAATCATTTTCTGGCTTCAAATTTGTTTTTAACAACTTTCAAAGTAACAAATTTGTTTCCTCTGATGTACAAGGCTGAATGTACGTCTATATGGCTTATCTCAAGCACTTTATTTTGCTTACAGTGATGGGTTTGCACTTCTTTTCCATGTAATTAAATCCACAAGAAAAGAATGCTCAACTAGATTATTATTCCACAGATTTGGTTTGCCATTTAAGTACCATGACCTTGTTGCTTCTGTTTATATCATTGCTTTGATGCCACATGTAGTTAATACCTGCTTTGTTTCATAGCTTGTGACATTGTGTAATTGCTTTCTTGTCATATGGCACTCAATCGATATGTTTCTCACATTCTGTTCTTGCCAATTTGGATGTGAGCCAATGCGAAGTAATTCAGCATCTGATTGATGTCACAGAGGTTGTTGCTGCAAATTCTCAATCTGAGAAGAGTTCGCCCAGGAGAAATTCCAAGACCAAGACCAAAGCAAAGCAGCGAAACCTTCAATATGCCTCCAATGGCGGCGGTGGCTCTACAGTCACCGAAGCATTCGGAGAAAGCGGAAAGGGAGGTACAAAGCTCTCGGAATCTTGCGGGATGGGCGAGACGGTAAGAGAGAGAGAGAGCTCTCTCGAAGATCGATCGATCGATTGATTCTCTTTCCGACTCCGCCCATTCCATTGGATTCCGATTGCTCCTCCCTCTCCTCCTCTCTCCTTTCACAATCATATCCATCTCCAGATCTTCACAGTACAGATCTCTGATCACTTTTTTTTTTTTTTTTATAATCTGTTTTGCTTGTTTTCTTTGCAGATCAGTGTCGGACGCTTTGACTGCTGTCGAAATGCGTTGATTGAAGGCTAGGGTTTAATAGATCTATGATCTTTGATAATGAACTGCATAGGAAGAGAAATTGGATGATATGAACTGTAAAATCAACTTGAAATGAAGCTTACTTTATACAATAAAGCTCTTCCATCCATCCTATTAATTTATTTATTTTTTGAATTAAACAAACCCAAAGTATGCACTTTGGATTTTTCATGTCTGGCTGTTTATTCTTTATGTTTGTCAATGTTTGTGTAGTTTTCTATAAGTATTTCCTACTCTCATCGTTTGATTTTTGGCATGTATTTCTTCCCATTTCCCAGCATTCCCATTACTTTGCTCTTATTTGCTAAACCTAGTTTGGAAAACAACATAAATAATGATACCCCTTAAATTTTTTTACCAATTGTAGTGGGCCCTAATGCCATTGACTCATGCTTATTGTTTTCTTTTAAATACAGTGTCATCATTTGAGGAAATTAAAACTTTGTGAAACTGGGTTTGCTTCCTTTCAAATTAAATTATATTTTTTAGTCCGAAAATTATAATGTGAATCATGTACTTTTGATATGTGGCAATCTGGATCATAGAACTTTTTACTGCTGATAATGGTAATAATATTATATTGAAATGAACATAAAAAAATTGATTACTTACTTTGGATGTATCCTCAATGACTCTTTTACGGATCAATTAATAATGTGATTATTTTATTGGTTGAACTGGTATATATGATATAGGATGATATTTAATGGTTGTAGAATATATCAACACTAGAACAATTTGGAAATCAAAAAAATCTCTTTGGAACATTAGTTGACATTTGTAACTTGTTTGAGCATTGGAGCTCTGAAATGAGGAATTCAAAATATCATGAATGCAGAGTATTATGTTTTTTCCTCTTTTTATTTGAAGCTTTTTGGGAGATGATGGCATTTATAGGTTTTTATTGCTTGTGCATTTCTATATGATTTGTCACATGAGGCCAATGAAGAAGAAAGGCACCTAATGAAGAAGAAAAGCTTAAACTGCAACCTGACAACATCAAATCAATGCATAAGTGGAAGAGAATTTCTTGAAGGAAAAGACGAATGCAGAATTTAAGGTAAGCAATTTATGTTTTTATTGATACTATTTTATAAAGGGAACATTTGATTTGGTGTCCAAATTTAAAGGCTTTGAAATTGTAGTACCTTAGGCCACTCCATTGAGCTTCCAAAACAACCTAATCCTAAAGATATGGAAGTGTAGAATGTGCAATCTCTACAGGTTTCAGCTTTAGGTGAAATCCTGGGAAGCCAAGTAGAAAACAAACTAATAAGGTTGAGGTTTAAGAGCTCACTGTTATAGAAGCCTAGTTTTGAACAATTAAATTTTCAGCACTTTTATCAGTACATGTTGGCTACTATCTTGCATGACATAGCTTAAAACTTTCATTCAAGCATAGGCTGGACCTACCTGCGACTAATGCAACAAGCACACGACTTGCATTCAAAGAAGCATGCCTTTTGTTTATCCCCATCCCCCTGGTACACTTGAAGTACACTTGGGTTGTTTCCTTTCTCTGCCTTCTACTGAATTTGTTTCTTATAAAGGGCAGGGGAAAAGCAAAAGAACACAAACAAAAATATGTTGGTGGTAAAAGAGTCAATTATCCCTTGTAAACATAATTAGGTCCTAGTCATAGGAAGGCACTAAATTTAAGATGTAGATATTATTCAACATTGCTAGGGAATCTTATTGCTTTTAGTTAGGGAAGCTATTCAACTCTTTGGTAATGTCTTTGGGTATTTAGGATATGGTTTGTTCTGTTTCTTTTATCATGCTTTTGGTTGTGTGAATGAAGTATGGCTGGGAGTGACTCTGTCAATTTTGCAGTTATGAATGCATATTTTCTGGATCTTTGGAGTTTTGAAATTTTGCTCATGATTTTGTACCATACGGAAGCTTACACAGAAACTTGTTGTCTTAATCACCAGCTTCGGCAGAAGCGTGCACTGAATTAATAGCTTATTCATTGATTTTATCAAGCTGTTGCTATACTTGCTGCATCAGAAGGAAGCTTCACAACATGTCTTTCTTCAGCAGGGAGGGTTATACTTCTTATCATGTCTTTCTTCAGCAGGGAGGATTTGTTGATGATTTTCTCTCACATTTAATGTGTTGCTGCTATGCCCTTGTCCAAGAATGGCGAGAAGTAGAGATCTGAGGGGCTTGTGGTATGTCCTATGCATAGAGCTATGTTCAAGTTAATTGTAACAGAGCAGGGCTTAAAGCCTGGAGGTATCATTCCTTTTTAAGGTCAAGGTTGACCTCCTAGAGATTCTCTTTTGAAGAAACTGTTGCAATTCTTCATTTGAAATTTGAGAATAAGAATGACTTTGATTTGGGCCTCACTGATCTAGACTGAGGTTTGGCTTTGTGATGTGAGCATTGGAGGTGCAGATCTGACAATCTACTCACATAATGAACTATGTTAAATTGAATTTGGAAACTGAGTTTTAATTTTTGTAAAATTTTACTTTCTATATACTCATTATGGTTTGGGAATAGAGTGCCTTTGATGTGTGGGTGTCAATTTTTTTTTTAAATGATTGGATGACATTTAATTTTTCTGCATTTTTAGCTATGAAAATAAATGGTTACAAAACATTTCCCAACTTTGACTTTTAGCAACGAAAATGTGTGGTAAAGAAAGTCATTTGTCTTTTAGCAACCAAATATAATTGTTGTTAAAAATACCACTATTTTGTTTTTTGCGACCAAATTGGGATATCGAAGTATTAGCAACGAAATGTTTAGTCTTGTAAAATTAAACATTTTGTGACTATATAAAATTGGTTGCTAGAGGTGAAGTCCGCAAAGAGAGAGAGGTCTAGGTGATTTTTGGTGGTGCTTTGGCAACACTCTAATGACCTACTTTACACTTTTAAAGTGTAAATCTACACCTTTAGATTATAGATTTACAGTTTCCGAATGTTTTCTCCTTCAATTTTGGTATAAATTTTTAAATTTTTGACACCAACAATGGTTCTCTCATCTTCCAAACCTTATCACATACCATTATGGATGTACTTCCTTCTCAACTCTAGCTTCTGGCAGTATTCGATGTCCAGTGGTGGCAGCGGAGGCGGAGTTGGGCAGTAGCAACGGGGATGACGTCGACGGGGACGGTGGGCTTTCAAGTAGATCTTGTATTTCAAACCACATATTTGAGAAGATCGATGGTTTTTCTTAATTCGTAACTGTTTTTTTAACGGATTTATTTTTTGTTTGGTTAGGATGGCCCTTTAGAGCCTTGTTTATGTAATATTGTTGTTTATTAATATAATATTTATCATGTTCTCCAAAAAAAAAAATGGTTGCTAATTGCCATTTTCAGTGACAATTGAAAACTCGTTGCTAAAAGTCATTTTTGACTTTCCTAGATGCAATATTAGTGATGTTTTTGGTGGCGAATTTATTTTTGTAAAAAGAAACATTTAGAGACCAAAATAATGATTTTAATGACCAAAATAATTAGTAGCTACAAGTCTTATATGTTGTAGTGAACAACTTAGAGATGTTTTCTTTATTGTCTATTGTTGACTTGAATATAAAATAGAATGCAAAAATGATAGATTCAAGAAAAATATAATTGACTATGAAGATGCAAATTGAAGAAAGTGAGAAGAGAACATAAAAGGAAAGATTAAGATTAACTATGAATGGAGTGTTCAAAATACTTTGATTTGCACCTTTTTAAGATATATATATATATATATTGTCATTTTAAATAAGGACACAATAGTAATAAAAATAATTTTATTAAATTGAAGGATTCAATTAGAGTGCAAATAAAGCCCCCCCCCCCCCCTGGTTATAGATAAAAGTTGCATTCACGTGTTATTGATGACATAAGCATCATCGATAAAATGGCTTGACTCATTTAGAAGAGTATGGATGAAAATATTAAAAAGGGTTAATTACACTTTTTACTTCTCTTGTAGTTTGATTTAAATTTTACTTTAGTTTTCATAGTTTTTTTTAGTCCCTACACTTTGACGGTTAAACTTAACAATTTTGAGACACTAGTCAATTTTCTAAAGTTTCAATTTGGTTCTTCCGTCTAAATTATTAGAGGTTAAACTTAACAATTTTGGAATACTTGTTAATTTTTTAAGATTTCAATTTGTTTCTTCCGTCTAAATTAGAGGTTAAACATTATGGGACACTTGTCAATTTTCTGAAGTGTACACGTAGACAAAATTAATAAAAATTTAGTCAGAATGACCAAATTGAAATTATACTTTTAGTGAATGGACCAAATTGTTCAAATTGCATTATTGGGGCTAAAGTGAAATTTAGGTCAAATTATAGGAGTGGAAAGTGTAATAAACCCTATTAAAAGATAGAGGACCATTATTTATGGGTAAACTACCAATAGATCCTAATAGTTGGACTTAATTCCCATTAAGTTCTATTGAAAATAAGTTTTGGTAAAATTGTCGCTAAAAATAATTTTTTTGTATCAATTTTTTATATATATCGCTAAAAATTGATAATTAGTGACTTTTTTGTCATGATTTTTATAAATTGTCACTAAAACTTACAATTAGTGACTTTTTTTATGACAAATTTTTCCTATAGGACCTATTAGACAATAAGTTCACTTATTAGGACTTACACGTAAGTACCGCATTATTTATTTAGATGGTTACTATTAGCACCCCAATTAATAATTTGAACCCCTCATTTTTTTATTTTTTTAATTACAATAATAATTTCAAATAAAATTACTAAAAATGACATGAATTATTTGGGACCCTCATCTAATAATTAAACCCACTCATCCACTAAATCACAGCATAGGGTTTATGAAAGCATCTACCCCCATCACCATCCACACACTTCAAAATCCTTGAAACCTACACACCCTCAAAATCATCCGAAGGTTGGTCACGTGACAACTTCTAATGATAACAACAACAACTATTCGACAGTATACACTTCTTTGACAAATGGCGATGAGTGAGTTTTTCTAGCAACCCCAATACCATGAGACGAATGGAGCATCACAAAATAAGCTCAGAAGAGGTTCACAGCTTGGATGATATTCGCAATTCGAAGGAGGTTGACCTTATAATGATAAGTTTTTTCAAAAATATTTTTTAAAAAAAAGGTGAAACAGTTTTACCTTTTTTCAGTATTGAACCGGAACATATGTCAAACAAATAAAAAGACATGGTTGAATTAAAGGTATTAGTTTGGTGTCACGACCCAAACCCGCCCCTATGGATTTAGCACCGTAACCGGCCAGTAATCCGTGATTACTAAAGGCTTGCTTAACAGTAATGACAGTAATACAGAGTAAGGGGCTGGCAGAAACCAAAACAGTAAATAAAAGATGTCCAATGAGCTGTGACAGTTTGTATGCAAAAAGACTTTTCTGTAACATAATCACATTCAAAACCAAAACAGTATATACATACAGGTGCACATAACATCCAGGTTAGGGACCAAGTCCCTTCTTCAAACTGTACAGTACAAGTCTAAAACAGTATTACAGAACAGAAGCAAAAGGGTGAACTGAGACACCCCAAAAAGCCCTGGCTTGGACTGACATGGAACCTCGAAGTAAGGCACGATGGTTGGCTTGACAAAACAAGAGCTAACCCGACGCTCCTAGCTCTGGTCCGGTGCCTGGACACCTACGTATATATATAAACAGTGAGCTAAAACCCAGTGAATAACAGTTGTGTAAAGAGGTTAAGAATGAATGTCCTTTCAGTAAATAAACAGTCATATCAGTCACTTAGAAACTATAGCAGTCATATGTGGTGCATCCCATAGCAAAACAGTACAGTAGGTCTTAACAGACCGAGCAGTCAGTTGATGGCCATCATAACAGTAAACAGTAGTGGTTCCAAACATGGGAACCGACAAAGATCTCTGTGACAGTAGCAGTAACAGTACAGTAACAGTAAATTGCTATGGATGCCACGGTTACAGTTTACAAATAGGACAAGCATTCATTCATTAAACAATAACGTTTCAATAAGCAGAACAGTTGATCATTCAGAAAAATAATCATAATTGAACATATCTTTACAACATTGTTACTCACAGAGCTCTAGGCTATAAGCAGCTAATGAGCGTCCTCGGATGCTAACCCTACACAGTTACAGAACGAACACACACTAAGTTACGCACTTGGGAATCAACAACTTAGTCCCTAACTCGACTCGGTGTGGTTCTACATCAATATCCTCATTAAGATGCCTTAAACATGGCCTAGGAATGCCTAGGATGAAAAGAGGATGCAAAGATGCACTTTAAAATACTTTACAAAATTTTCAGAAAACAGGGGTCTCGCTCGAGCGTGGATTTCTACGCTCGAGCAGACATGCAGACAAAGGAGCTCCGCTCGAGCGTGACTTCCTTCGCTCGAGCGGACTATAAACTTCAAGAAAAGTACTGGATGCATGCAATTCACGCTTGACGGACGCTCGACCTCCGCTCAAGCGTGAGACTCAGGTCCTCGCTCGAGCGTGAACTCTCTCGCTCGAGCGGACTGCAAAACACAAGAACTTCTGGGTACATGCATTTCACGCTCGAGCTCGACTTTCCACGCTCAAGTGGAAGTGCACGACTCAGAGGGTACGCTCGAGCGTGAATTCCTACGCTCGAGCGTGGGTCCAAAATCTGGAATTTCCAGATTCATCCCCAAGCACAAAACTCAACTTTAAAAGCCTCAAATTCAATCCTTTTGGGCCAATTTTCTGGAAAAACACTTTAAACCCATAATATAACATGTTTTGAAGATCAATTTGAGAAATCAAAGCCCAAGGATGAGTCAATTGAACACCATTTTCAAATAAACTTCAAGAACAAAGCTCAAACACAACATGGATGTATTCAATTAAATTCAAAGCTGCAAATACATGGTCAAATAACTCAATCCTTCTAAAAACATGATGAATTCTTGAACTATAATCAAAATATGAACATGCATGTAGCAAATTTCATGGAAAATACCTCAAAACTCAAGAATGTGTACATGCATGCATGAATTCACTCTCAAATTCAACTCTTTAAACCAATTCTTGACTTTAAACTTTAAATTACCATGAACCATGCAAGATACAACTCAAATTCACAAATGAGAGGATGAAATCTCTACCTTATGTCTCGAATTCTGGATGTGGAAGCTCAAATATGCAAATTCCCTTCAATTCTTCTAAGTCTCCAAGCTAAATTCTCAATGAAACCAATGTTCTTCCAATTCTCTCTCTCTCTCTAACGTTTAGCTCTAGGAGATGGAGAAATGGTGTAACAAATATGAACAAGGCTCCAACATGTAATAACAAAGTGGCCCACTCAATGGTAATTTGGTAAATAACTTGAACTAATGCGATTTAACATTATTTGATCTAATTTAATCATACCAAACCACATTTCAATTAAATCCACCATAAAATCACATAAATTCTAATTAACGTGAAATACTAATCAATTTTTGATTCGGCCGCCGATAAGGTCTTCAATTTGCAGTTCGAAATTAAAACATGAACAGATCAATCAAATGACAAACAGCTAGAAATGCAAATAAAGCAATATACTCATGCATTTAGTTCAGAATTTCAGTCAAATCAGTTACTTATCATTCTCAGTCACAGTTTAGCACTAATCAGGGGTGAGGGTTGTCACAGTCTTCCCTCCTTAAAAAGAGTTGGTCCTCCAAACTCGGATTACCTTCATTCTGGAAGAACACTTGGTCCAGAGGGAACAGTTCAGGATATCTCTTCAACATATCATCTTCTCTTTCCCAAGTGGCATAAGTGCCACCGTGGTTTTGCCAATCTACTTTCACTAACGGAATTTCTTTGTTTCTCAACTTCTTGATTCGTCAGTTTACAACCTGAATAGGCCGTTCTTCATAAGTGTAGTCATCACTTAGCACTACACGGGTAGGCTTAATCACATGGAAGGGATCCCGAAGATAATCCCTCAACATTGAAATATGGAAGACATTATGCATATGCTCCATTTCAGGAGGAAGCGCTACTTGATACGCCACCGGATTAATCTTCTCAATGACTTCATACGGTCCGACATATCTCGGCGCTAGCTTACCCTTGACTCCAAAACGAGTCTGGCCTTTCATCGGTGTCACTTTAACAAAAACATGATCACCTACTTCATATTCCCTGTCTCGCCTTCGGACATCTACATAACTTTTCTATCGGCTTTGTGCGGTTTTCAATCTCTGTTGAATCAGTTTCACTTTTTCGGTGGTTTCTTGTACAATCTCGGGCCTGTAGACACCCCATTTTTGACCGTCCTCAAGACATAGACGTCACCGTTTGAACACTCGGTGGTCATCCATGTTTGTGTTCGTCTTGAGTTCCCGGAGGCCTCGGCCATGCGCCTTGCCTCAAGACCTCTCGACTTGCTTGTTTTGTGTCTGGTTTTGCACCAAACGCTTGTGTTTTGCTTCCAAGGGACAAGGAATGGCTTGTTGGCCATCCCCGCACCCCACCGGCCATGGCTTAGGGCCACCGGCCTTGTTTTCTTTCCACTGGCCATTGGTGATGGCCGGTCGGCTCTTTGTGTGGTCGGCCGACCATATATTTGACCGATGGACTCCTTTTCTGGCCAGTACCTTCTTTTGGCCTTTTTCAGGCATGGTGCATGCCAACTGGAGTGCACGGACTTGTCCTCCATACACGTGGAGGAGTTGCACCCTTTGCCCCATTTTGGCCTAGCTTCTTGAGGAAGCTTGGACCTTTGTCTTAGCTTCCTCAAGAAGCTTGAACCCCTGTCTCAGCTTCCTCAAGAAGCCTTGGCCCCTTTGCCTTAGCTTCTTTAAGAAGCCTTGACCTCTTTTGATTAGCTTCTCTTGGAAGCTTAGACCTTTGCCTTGTCTATATAAGAGGGCCCTCCATCTCCTTTGAAGGGGTGGAGCAAAACCAGACCTAATACATATATATCTGATATATACACCTTCTCTCTCTATATCTCCCTCTCTCTCCTCATTTTTGTGGGTTAAAGGGCTCAAAAGTGCATTTTGTTCTTAGTTTTGCACTAAGTCACCTACTATTACACCATACTTCGACTTTGGAGGTGCTGAGGGTTTGTTCTTCAAGTTTTGAGCTGGTTTTAATCAGAAAGAAGGGGCTGGACTTGCTGTTCTTGAGGAGTTCTTCAAGGGTAAACACTTTTGCTTTATATTCCCCAATCTTGCACTAGCTTTTAACATACTTTTGCATGCTGTTTTTGTAACAACCCTTACACTGTTTACCGATTAATTACTGTTTACTGCTAAACTGAGACCGAATATGGAAAGTAATTGAACTGACTGAATTACTGAACTGACTGACTGAAATCTGAAACGGAATTGATTGCATGTATCTGTTTGAATTGCATTCTATCTGTTTGCTTGCCAAATTATCTGTTCATGTCCTTATGTTTAAACTGCAAATTGAAGGCCTTATCGGCGGCCGAGTCTGAAATTGATGAGTGATATGTGTTAATTATAATTTATGTGATTTTATGGTATATTTATCTGAAATTTGATTTATTATGATTAAACTAGATTAAAATAAGTGAAATTGCATTGTTGGACTTATTTACGGAAATGCCATTGTGAGTGGGCTCTTTATTATAACATCTTTGAGCCTTATACACTCAAACAAAACAAATTCTTCAGCCATTTTTGAGCTCACCACCGAACAAGAGAGAGAGAGAGAGTGAGAGTAGTGAATTCAACATAGGGAATGGCTTGAACTTTAAGGAATTGAAGTGTAGATTGCTAAATTGAGCTTGGATATCTTGCATTGAGGACTTAAGGTAGGAATCCATCCTCTCTTTTATGTATTTGAGTTGTTCTAGCATGATCCATGAGGATATTAGTGATCTAAGTCATGATTTAGTTCCAACATGTTGAATTATAGCTCAAGTCATGCATGCATGTGTACATTGAAAAGTTTTGAGTTGATTACATGGAAATCTTGCATGCATGCTTATGTTCGTGTTTTAGTCCATGAATCCATTATGTTTTTGTAAGATTTGAGCTCATTTGAGCAAGCATTGAAGCTTTAAAGTGGTTTGAATTCATGCATGTCATGTTTGAATGTTGTTCATGAAAATTGATTTGAAATTGGATTTAATTGAAACACCCTTGGGCTTCGATTTCTCAAATTGAGCTTTGAATCCTGTCATTCTGTGTGTTCACAAATGTTTTCCAGAAATTTAGCCCAAGAGGATCGAATTTGGTGGTTGAAATATGAGTTTTGAACTTGGAGCTCGAATCTGGATTTTCTAGATTTTGGTCTTCCGCTCGAGCGGGGAATATTGCGCTTGAGCGGGAAATTTGAGCATCCAGTACTTTGCACTGTTTTGATGTTCGCTCGAGCGGGGTATTGGACGCTCGAGCGGGACCTTGTGTCTTACGCTCAAGCGGCTATCGAGCGCCCTATCGAGCGTGATTTTCACCCATCCAGTACTTTTGTCATATTTTGCAGACCGCTCGAGCGGGGTAAGTGACGCTCGAACGGGAACCTTTGTCTGCATGACCGTTCGAGCGGGGTATTTACGCTCGAGCAGGACCCTGTTTCACTGAAAATTCTGAAAATGTTTTCTAAGTGCATCTTTGCATCCTCATCCCATCCTAGGCATTCTTAGGCCTAGTTTAAGACATCTTAATGAGGATATAGATGTAGAACACACCGAGACAAATTAGGGATTAAGTTATTATCTTTCCCAAACTGTATAGCTTAGTGTGTGTTCAATCTGTAACTGTGTAGGGTTGGCTTCCGGAGATGCGTTCTAGCTTACTGTAGCCCAGAACTCTGTGAGTAACAATTGTGTAAAGATACGTTCAAAATGATTATATTCTGAATACTGAACTGAGCTGTTTATTGAACTGATATTGTTTACTGAATGAATGTATGTCCTATATTCTGAACTGTACTGTGGCATCCTTAGCACCTACTGTTACTGTTACTGTTACAGAGATCTCTGTCGATTCCCTCGTGGAACCACTACTGTTTACTGATTGATGGCCATCATTACTGTTCGGTCTTTAAGACCTACTGCTTACTGTACTGTTATGCTAATGGATGTACCACATATGACTGATTAACTGAAAGACTGAAATACTGATTTAATGAACTGTTTTCATTACTATAAGGACGTTCATTCTAAACCTCTTTATGCATTATGTTATTCACTGGGCTTTAGCTCACTGCTCATATATATATGTAGGTGTACAAGCACCGGACCAATGCTAGAAGTGTCGGGGTTAACTCCAGTTTTGTCAAGCTAACCGATGTGCCTCACTGCGAGGTTCCGAGCCTACCTAGCTATGGCTTAGGGGCATTTTTATTCCCCCGTCTGTCTCTGTATATGTTTTTGTAACACTGTATAAACTGGCAACATTGTTACTGTACTGAAAATAGGGATTAAGTTCCTGAACTGAATGATTGTATATAATGGGCATACCGTTTTGCACTGATTGTACATATGTTCTAAAAAGTCTTTTGCGTACAGACTGTCACAGCTCATTGGACACTGTTTATTTACTGTACTGGCTTCCGCCATGCCCCTGTACTCTGTTTTACTGTCTTACTGTCAAGCAGGCCTTCGGTAATCTCGGATTACTGGCCGGTTACGGTGCTAAACCCATGGGGGCGGGTTTGGGTCGTGACAGTTTTAAACTTTGTGTATAACTGAAAAAAGTCTTGTATTTGCATGCTTAAGATCTTTCATTAAGGTCATTTTGGTGTTGGGGGTCGACCTCTCCCTCTTAGGCCTTGTTTGGCCCCTTTTGTGCTCTCTTTGCTAAGCTTTGGAACCTTTTGTGTATTGGTCTTCTCACCACTGAAATCTAGAGGATTTTCAGTGGTCAAGAAGGGGTTTTGAGGTCTTGCATAGGGGAGGGACACCCCTCTCCCTTAGTCTCTCTTTTGTTCATGTTTTTGGCCTAATATGGTAGCATGCATGCCTAGCCTTGTTTGGCCTTATTTCAGAGGTTATTTGGTGTTCATTTAGCATGTCTTACCCCTGTTGCATATTGGTTTGTTGACCCTTTGCATGCATATCATACTTGCCTTGCATTCCTCCATGTTGCCTAGAAATGCACCTTGCCATTAGACCATCATGCTTGCATCTTTTTGCCTAGCTTTTTGAAGCTTTTGGTCATGTTTCATCATGCTTGAGGTCTGTTGGGTATTGATTTGGTCATACCTTTCATGCTTTATATAGCCCCTTTACATTCTAGCATGTTGGCATCGGGTGTGTGAGTCATTAGCATGCATTACCTTGGCTATTTCAGCGATTTGGAATCACTTATTGTGCCATTTCAGTCCAGGTTTTGTGCTTAAATGCTTGCATTCATCATTCTTTCCATGCCTTGAAGAGGTGTCATCTTGTGCCTTGAAATGAAGCATTGTGCATGCCTATGTGTTTGAGGCTTTGAGTTGCCATATCAGTGGGTTTTGGGGCTCATTTTTGCATGATGAAACTCTGTTTTGCATTGAAAAATCCATGCCATGTTCGCTTAGGGTAGGTGCTAAATAATGCTCTCTTTTGTGGCCTTGAATGCCTTCCATTTCGCATCCATTCCCTAGCATGTTTTGGCATCATCCTTCGCATGCTTTTCAGAGTTTAACATGAGTGTTTAATGTCCATGTATATCGTCTCTAAGTATGCTTAGAGTTGTCCCCTTTCATGCTTAGGTGATGGACCTTGGTATGTGCATGCTTGCATGCATAATTTGTGCCCTTTTGCATCATTTTTAGGCCACTATTTTGGGGCACGACTGAGGCCTCCCATTTCAGTTCAAGTCCCTCCTTATACATATTTGCATGTTTGGCAAGTTGCATCGGTGCATTGTTGCATTGCTTGCCACTACATCATGGTTGCATGCTTAGTAAATTGCATGTTGTTTAGCTAGTTGCATTTCATATCCTTGTTGCATGCTTGATACGTTCATGTTTAGCTTGCATGAATAGGTAGCATTGCATTGTATAAAGTTAGCATGCTCACATTACATTGCATTAGCTGCATTACTTTGCATTGTATATGGCACACATGCATAGCATTTTGCTTGGTTTGGGGTGTCAAACCAAGCATGAGGGTTGAGGAGTGTTCGTACTCAAAGTAACGAAACACGTCTCAACCCTCGGTCGTCGATGCACTTGATCTCAACATGATAGGGCGTTAGCACTCATTTGTTTTGTTGCATGCATTTACATTGAGTTGCAAACTTGGTGTCTTTGGCCATCATGCATCGAAATGCGTGATTGATGGCCCGAGTACCGAGGGCCATACTCCCTTGAGTCTATAGCATGATTGGGACAGTGGCCATGCACACATTGCTTTGAAAATTCCATACCATGCACTGCCTGTCCTCTGCTGCTGTCAAAATAGGGCTCTGCAGGAAGAAATGGCTGACCGGCCACTTACAGTGCCGACCGGCCATCAATTTCCAGCCGATGACACAAGATTTGGCCGATAATCCCTTTCCCATGGCCGGTGGCCTTTTGTTCTGGCCGGTGGAACTCCAAAAAACTCATGATGGAGTTCAAAGCAGTTCTGGAAACTTTCATAATTTTTAGAGGAGCAAGGCAGTGTAAACAGAGGCAACAGTGGCATGGTACGGGTTTCCGAGCAAGGCGAGTCAAGCATGCATCATTCACGCATTCCGAGATGGGGCTACGGCCACCTTCTTTCTGTAATTAATTCGTTAATTAATTAGAAGTTTTTTGTAATATTTAATTAGCTAGAATAGTCAATTATTTATTTGTTTTGTAATATTTATTCGGACCCTCCGAGTGAGGGCAATTGTGTAATAAGTGTGCGTGAGTGTGTGTATGTCTTCCAACCCCACGTCTTTCTTCCCTTTTATTTACTAGCTTTCGATGGTTAGTTTAGGGCATGTTTCTATTAGCATACTTATGATAGCATGTTTGCATACATTCATTTGTATTGCACGCACCGAGCTCGGCGCATCATACTAACTGCATTTGTATTTCAATTCTAAGTTGAATACGTGTTAACTGTAGCATCATCATATGCCATCTTAGAATAGCCGAGCCTATAATAGTTGCATCTTGCATGTGTTGCATTAGCCACCTCAACATGAACTAGGATCATGCATATGATTACTAACTAGTTTCTGTTTTGGCTCGGAGTACTCGGTAAGCTTTTATGCTTTAGCATCCTTGGATGCGTGTGAGTGTTACCATGTTAGCATGCTTTACCATGAGGCTATGTGCTTAAATGATATAACTGTCTGAATGCCTGTGAGTGAAGATTGGATTGTTTGAGTTGGAACAACTCGTTGAAATCCGTGTTTTAGCCTACTTGCGAGTAGCAAAATTCAAACCATCTTTCAAACGAGCGGATATGCAATACTTTGTTCCAAATGAGGCGATCTAGTCTATACTTTTGTGTTGTGCGCATCACATAGTAAGTTTAGCTAATTAATCGGAATAAGAACGCATAACGTTTTCAAAACGAGATATCATGGTTAGTAGAGGCCGATCTTTGATCGGGGCGAGAGGAAGGTGCTCATAGCTGACCTTCCCCAATCGTACCCAAGTTCCCGAGCCGAGGCAACTTTGGTGATGACGGACACGTGGCCTTAGGCAAACGAGTGAGGATTTCCTAAATTCCCCCAAAATAAAATATTTAGGTGGCGACTCTGTATCTAGCAAAGCAGTCCATGTTTGACACTTCTTTATAAAAATCTGTTTTCCAAAACGATTTGCCGGATTTGGACTCTTTGGTTCAGATTAAGAACCGTGACAATTTGAGTCCGAACTATAGTAAGCCCAAATGAACAAATCGGGATTTCCCTCCCGGGACGTTCGGGGACGTCTACAGTTTCTGGCGACTCTACTGGGGAGTTTGGAGAACTTGACTCGAACTCATGATATCTTGTTTTGACTACACTTGTGTGTTTTTTACATTGCATGTGCATTGGTGCGCCTAGGACATCGTGTTTGCCATCTGCTATTCCTGAGCGGTTTGCCAGGGGCTGCGTGCCATAAGGCTTACCAGTTACGGGCTCTGCCAGTATGGGAACACAAACCCCGGTTTTACCGGGGCACCCTTTTTTGACCATTCGACCTAGTGCATATTCGGAATCCATAGTGGCCATTCCAAGCTAAGACAGGTTGCTTACCCGATTATAGGTTGTTTGAAACCGCTGTGTGCGTAGTGAAACCCTAGCTCCTGACAAAATAGGACAGGGAAACCCTACCCCAACATAGGGGTGTTTTGGCTCTCACTTATCTGTTATGTGCTTTTAGAGTTGGCCTCTACAGGAATGCATGTATCAGCTCACAAGTTTGGGTATCAGGCCTGCGGGCACCAGTTCAGTATTTTGGGAATCAGTTATCTGCGAGTATCAGGTTCAGTTTTGGGGGCAGCAAATTGGGAACAATAATCAGTATTGAGGAACAGTGTATTCAACTCATCAACCGTGTGTTGTGATACCCAACTGTGTGTTGTGTGTTTATTTACGCTGTTATGCTGTCCGTTTTTCTGGTTGTTTATTTCCTTATTACTGCTTTATTTATCTTTTTGCTAGGTAGTTTAGCACAATTGCTTCAGACCAAGCAGATATTCCCCAAGCACTCTGGACAAGAGGTTGTCGACTCCATCGATCTGAGGATCTGGTAGACGGACAACCAGTGTATCATTCTCTACCCCCGGTTACCAGGCGGAGGGCAGTTAGGCAGAGGATATCAGTTCAACAGACAGTTCAGAGGGCTTCGTCCACCCCGCCTAGGTATAGTAGGAATCAGAGTCCTGTTTCTCCCGCAGAAAGGGAACATATACCGGCAATACAGCTAGATCAGAGCAGTATGGCAAGTTTAGAAGAGACGGTGCACCAGCTTCAAGAGAGCATGAAAACTATGCAGCAAGACGCTGTCCGACAGGCGGAGTTCGCCAAACTACAGGCCACGGTTATGACTGAACAAGCAGAGTTAATCATAAGGCTACAGCAGCAAGCCGGGGCATCTGCTTCACATCAAGCTCCTCCCTCACCAAGAGTTTCGATACCCGAGGAGACACCAAATGTCCAGAATATCCAAGAGGATACAGACGTTCCAACGGGGCCGGCTCCGCCCCCGATTCTACCACAACTATCCAAGGCGCCCACGCCTGTCAATGTATCGGATTCTCCCTTCGAGTTCGAAGTGGACCCCACCACATTAAAGCTGAGCAAGCTGGAAAAGATGTTTAGGAAATCCCAAGGAGTCAAGACCATCCCTGACATTGAGGACGGGTATACCGATGCAGCTGTGACGCTGCCGGACCGATTCAAGATGCCGCATACTGACTGATTTGATGCGTCCGGGGATCCCATGGTGCACCTGAGGTTGTTTTCAGATATCTTAAGGCCGATGGGCCTCACCAGACTACAGAAGCTGTCTTTGTTCGGTCGGACCCTGTCGGGTGTGGCAGCCATTTGGTACGCAAAATTAGAAGATGATGTTAAGAGAAACTGGGATGAGATGGCCGAGGCGTTCATTGCACAGTACTCATATAACACGCAAATTGAGATTACAACCCGTGATCTCGAGAAGACAAGGCAAGAGCCTAAGGAGAGCTTTTCGGAGTTCGTAACTAGATGGAGGGCCAAGGCCTCAATGATGACCCTAAGGCCTACCGATAAAGATCAAATTCGGATGATTGTGCGCAATCTCCAGCCTAAGCTGATGCAGAAAATGATCCTGCTCGCCTTCCCTACCTTTTCAGATTTGCATGAGATGGGAGTACAGATTGAGGATGCCTTGAAGCAAGGTTTGATCGACAACGATAGAGAGCAACCCAGGAGAACCTTTAACCGCAACACCAATGCAGGCCCGAGTGGCGCTACAACTACAAGAACCTCGGAAGTGAGTATGGTCACCACCATTCCCCCTCTAAGAACCATAGCAGCTACGCCATTCTCTGGTGCGTCCGGAAGCAATACACAAACAGCCAAATCCCCGCCCAAAAACCAAAGAACCTTCGCTCCACTATATATGCCCCTGTCCAAAGCTCTGGGGGTTTTAATCAGAAAAGGGCACTTGAAGCCCCTAGAGCCGCGGCCATTGCCGGAAAAACTTCCCCCTACCCACAACCCAGCCAAATATTGCGCATTTCACCAACAGCACGGTCATGACACCGACCAATGCTTCCGATTGCGTCATGAGATTCAAGATCTCATTGATAACGGGGTGATTGTGCCTCCCGAAAAACCCAATGCCACAACAAACCCTCTCCCACCGCGCCACCAAGCTCCACCTCCCAAAAGAATCAACTTTATCCAGACTGGGGTCGTGTCTTACGATCCTAGCATAAATATCACCCCATCCCACCTACCCAAGCCGGGGGTACTCCTTCCTGACTGCACTGACTTGTACATGTTGGACATCTCCAGAACCCAACCCAAACCAATGGTAGTGACTGTCAAAGATAGAATAAGGGAGATTTCAGAGGAGAATGGGATTGTTGAGTCAGAATCTGAGGAATCTGGGAGTTTTGCTGAGAAGGTATATAGTTCGAGTGACTACATTCTGTCAGTAGGCCGAGTTAGGCCAAATGTGGAGTTGCCAGAAAGGGCAGAGCTTTGTATGGTACAAGGGGATGAATCTGGTCAGAGGATAGGTGACTCAGCAGCTTTGGAAGGGGACTTTGCTAACCTCCAGTTTTTCAGTGAACAAGATCCAACAGACATGGCAGTCAGCTGGTCGAATCTCGAAGAATCGGCAGAGGTCACCGGCTAGCTGGATGATCATCCAGATGTTATGGAAGAATGCCAACCAGAACAGGGCCCGGCAGGGACAAGAACATCAGTTGTGCCCGGAAGGGCCGGAAATTAGAATGCATCGCCGGGGAGCGCCGGTGCTAAGAATTTCGCTCAGGACTTGGGTATTGAGAATGCGAGAATTATTAAACAGACAGCTGTACTGACGCAGTTGGAACAGGAAAGGTTTGAGGATTCTGAGAGAATTAGAAAAGCTAAAGCCCATGAGGGAACTGAAAATATTGTGAGTACAAGGACAGTAGAAGCGGAGCCGGACAGGTGCCTGTCGGTTGCCAGTGGAATGTGGTGGGAGGACGATGATCTATGTCTTGCCTACACAGATGAGGATTGGGGGAGCAACCAACCAGACGATACCTGGTACATTGGTGAAGTCGACCATATGACTAGGAGTGGATGGTATTTCAAGCCTCCACATCTAGATCAGCCGGAGGCGTCTGGGAAAGATAAGGAGGCGGAGAAACAGAAAGAGAAGCAACTCGAAGAAGAAGCTGTACTGAAGCAGTTGAAAAAGATACAGGCAGACATCTCCATCTGGGGACTGCTTATGGCATCGTGAGTGCATCGACAAGCTGTCTTGTCGGCCATGGACAAGGCCAAGCTCTCAATAGACACCACGCCCGAACAGCTGGTGGGCTTAGTTTTTCCGGGAGGAGCTACCCCGATGTTGACTTTCTCCGACAAAGAATTGCCACCCGAGGGTGCGAACCATAACAAGCCACTCTACATCTCCATGGAGTGCAAAAACAAATGGATACCTGTGGTGCTTGTCGACACAGGGTCCGCCATCAATGTGTGCCCGGCAAGGACTGCATATGCAATCGGTTTGAAGGCCGCAGACTTTGTGCCGACGGCCCAGGTGATTCAGGCATATGACAACACGAGCAGAGAGGTAATGGGGACGGTGAAAATTCAGACCCAGGTTGGCCCGAGACAGCATGAAATTGACTTTCACGTCTTGAAAGTTCCTGCGACCTTTAATCTACTTTTGGGGCAGTCGTGGCTGCATCAGGTGAAGGCAGTTTCGTCCACCTTGCATCAGATGGTGAAATACCCCCATGGGAAGGGAGTAGCCATCGTTTTTGGAAATTCGTCGATCCATCCACCGCCAGAAGTATCTACGCCAGTTTTGGAAATTGAGCACGGTATGGAGGATGTGTTCTTATCCGGCTTTACCCTGGCTGAGGCCCGGGTCGTGCAGAACATCATGACTGTTAATGAGGGGTTGTATGTCAGTGCTCAATCAGTATACCTCATGAACAAGCTTCAACATATCCCCGGGATGGGATTGGGAAAGAGCGGCCAGAAGGGCGTTGCAACATTGGCCGAAATGCCACACAACCCCCACACTTTTGGCTTGGGTTATCTGTCCACTAAAGAGGATTGGGTAAGGAAAGGTAAGGAGATGGCTGGGAGAGCCAGAGCAAAGCAGGCGGGGAAGCCTTTTAAGCTAATGCACCAGCCCATCCAGGGTACCCTAAACGGACGTTTCATCCGGGAGGGGGAGGACTTTCCATTTTGTGGCTTCCCAGAGCCGTGGGTAAACGAAGAAAAGCGCCGTGTGCCAGGGTTTGAGATCTTCTTTGACCTACAGTTATCCGGGGATGATGTTGCTGAAGAGCAGACAGACCCATCAGCTGGGGTTAAACAGAATGAGAAAGTGGATTCCGAAAGCGCTAAAATTGAAATGGTGGTAGCACTGGCTTGTCTACTTTCAGATCCTCCGATCGTACAGAAGTGCTTGGGGGATAACTTCTCGGTGTCCATGATTGGGAATGAAACGGCTGCGGGCCTACCAGCAAACATTTTGGATGCATCTATCACACCCTCTCTCATTTGGCAGTATGAAGAGGGATTTTTGTCAAGCAGCACCGGGTCAGGTAGTGAGCCGGAATTTGATTCCTCCGAATCTGTTGAGTCGGAATCAGGTTCCAGCTCGACTGAGTCTGAGTCCGGTATTCCTGGGGGTGATAACCCGGATGCCACAGTCCTGTCTAGGTCGTCTTTTTCTTTCTCTTTTGAGTCTGTTGTAACAGAAGAATTGGACAGTTTGGATGTGCTTAATGAGAATGATGTGGATGTGGTTTCTGAGTACTTTTCTGTGCCTTTGATTTATTGCTTGAATCAGGATTTTCAAAATTTTGACAAAAACGACGAGGAAGAAATTCCTCCGATTTTGCAACGATTAATTGATCAAGAGCAGGAAAGATTTGTTAAACCTTTAGTTGATGAAATCACTACCGTGAATATTGGTACTAAGGAGGACCTGCGGCTGGTCCAGATCGGGTCCACGTTGTCTTCAAAGGAATGCGAGCGCTTAGTCGCTTTATTAAAAGATTTCAAAGATGTTTTCGCGTGGTCCTACGAAGACATGCCTGGGATCGATCCTGAGATTGTACAGCATCGGATCCCTCTTGACCCCGAGGCCCGACTCGTTAAATAGAAACTCAGAAGGATCTGCCCGGACTGGGCCCTCAAGATTAAGGAAGAGGTCACCAAGCAAATCGATGCAGGGTTCCTGCTGGTATCCGAATACCTAACTTGGTTGGCCAACATTGTTCCGGTGCCGAAGAAGGATGGTAGGATCTGGGTATGCGTGGATTTCAGGGATTTGAACAGAGCCAGTCTGAAGGACGACTTTCTCTTGCCGTATATCGATGAGTTGGTGGACTTCACAACGGGGCATGCTTTGCTTTCATTCATGGATGGCTTTTCGGGCTACAAACAGATAGTGATGGCACCTGAAGACCGGGAGAATACTGCTTTCACCACCCTGTGGGGGACATACTGCTACAGAGTGATGCCATTTGGGCTAAAGAACATTGGAGCTACATATCAACGGGCCGCGACCACGATATTGCACGACATGATCCACAAAGAGGTTGAGGTGTACGTGGACGACATGATTGTCAAGTCCAAAGATAGAGAGGGCCACTACACCGCCTTGCAAAAGTTCTTTCAAAGGATCAGAGAATTTCGGTTGCGGCTGAATCCTCAGAAGTGTACGTTTGGTGTTACAGCGGGAAAAATACTAGGGTTTCTGATTACATAGAGAGGTATCAAAGTCGACCCTTCCAAAATCAAGGCCATCTTAGAAATGCCACCATCAAGGACTGAAAAGGAGATGCGAGGCTTTCTGGGAAAAGTGCAATTCATAAGACGGTTTATCTCAAAATTAACCTTGACTTGTGAACCACTTTTTGGTCTCCTGAAGAAAGAAAAGAAATTCCAATGGGACGACCGATGCCAAGCTGCTTTTGAACAGATCAAGGAATACTTACAGAGCCCACCCATGTTGTCACCGCCTGAACCAAGGAAGCAGTTGATATTGTACCTTTCGGTAACTGAGACCACAATGGGTTGCATGCTCGCGCAAGAATCAGAGGACAAGGTGGAGAGAGCCATCTACTATCTAAGCAAGAAGATGCTAGAGTATGAAACTCACTACACACCGTTGGAGAAAGCTTGCTTAGCCTTGGTATGGGCTACCAAGAAGCTGCGGCACTACCTGTTAGCTCACTCCGTAATGTTGGTTTCATGACTGGATCCCATCAAATATCTTTTCGAGAAACTGGCGCTTACGGGTAGGCTAGCTCGTTGGTTGTTGTTGCTTTCCAAATTCGATTTGAAATATGTGACTCGCAAGTCAGTCAAGGGAAGAGCGGTAGCAGAATTCTTAGCCGATCATCCAGTGAAAGGGGGTGAAGCAGTTGAGTAATTATTCCCATATGAGTCCATTTTGCATATCGATGATGAAACTTGGACGATGTACTTTGATGGAGCGTCAAACCAGTATGGGTATGGATAGGGGTGTTGCTGATAGCACCTGACAATTCCCGTATCCCCCTAGCCTTCAAACTCCGGTTCAAAGTCTCGAACAACGAAGCAGAATATAAGGCATGCATTGCCGGTCTAGAAGCAGCCCTGGAACTAGGGGCAAAACGGTTTGACATCTTCGGTGACTCGAACCTTGTTGTATCTCAAGCAAAAGGAGATTGGAAAGTCAAAGAAGAAAAGATGATTATGTATCACCAGACCTTGGACTTGTTAATTCCTCGGTTTGAGAAGTTAAATTTTGCTCATCTGTTAAGAGAGAACAACAGGTTCGCAGATTCATTAGCAACTCTATCTTCCATGATAGACATCCCGTTTAGAGTCCGGATGCGTCCAGTTATTATCGACCAGAAATTTGTGCCGGCATATGAGTCGATTGCTGCTATAGATGAGGTTCAAGATGAGAACCCCTGGTATTACGATATTTGGAATTTCTTGGAGAAGGAAGCATATCCACCAGGGGTAAATGTCAAGGATAAAAGGGCAATCAGAAGAATGGCCGTTCAATTCATCATCTACAGAGGTAAATTGTATAAGAGAGGTCATCTGGGAATGCATAAGCTGTGTGTCGAAGCTGAAGAATCAAAACGCCTGATGGAGGCCATCCATGGGGGGGAATGCGATGCACATATGAACGGGGAAATGTTAACGCAGAAGATCCTCAGACAGGGTTATTACTGGTCTACCAT